>JAPQWV010001892.1:0-69811 GCA_027422505.1 Craterostigma plantagineum | reverse complement strand
AAACGATGCGAGGCCCACTAAGGCACGGCCCAACGGCCCGTTAAGGTCCAGAACACTTTTTCTCCTTCTAGTACACATTGATGATCATTTTTAAGCCCGACTCTCTAGGTTCGACTCAATCGGCAAGAGAGGAATCCACTAGTGCGGGAGTTACCTAGCCAATCCCACAGTACCAGACCGTAACCCGATTCGAGTGCGAATTTCGACCCAGTCTTTATTCCCGAACCTTACTATAGATTATAGTACTACGTACAAGCCCTTCAGCTGTGTCCCAATCGAGTGAGAGCCATAGTCTTTGTCAAACTCACTGAACTCAATTCTATTATAAAACGGAGACGAGACAAATAACCAAACTACCCTCCATGTCTAACATGAGTTACTTCAATACCTTGGCCAAGGATTTCGTAATTTCCCGTCGCGGTCCTCATAGGACCCTTATCTCGATTACTTGTGAGACTGTGAGTCCGTACTCGGCAGTCTAAGCCCGGCCTGGTGATCCATGCAACAGCAAATTGGGTGGAGGGGAACCAGTGACAGTCGAGACTTCAAAGTCAACTCCGTCAAAGCCCCTTTCGATCTAAGATTCACGTCGACTACTATAGTGTTGTCGTCGGTCATTGACACTCCTTGAATAATAAGCCATGTTCGACCGTACGACCCGTGAGTCAGTGTCCATAAAACGATTCAATCCCTTGGTTCGACTGGTATCACAAGTCATGACCTCCGCTTCCAAGCGGGATATCGACACACGACAGGTCATCGACAAATAAGCCGTGATCGGTTATCCAACACCCAACTGGATCCTCAGGCCTACGGACTTTGAATGTTCGTGGTTAAGAGTCCATCGGTGCCTTCCTCTCTCGTGCCCATCGAGAACAGTGACTCAACTCGACACATTTGGATTGTTCATTTATTGCTTTAGTGGATGCTAAGTAAAGAACTCATAAAACGAACAATGCCTTTCAATAAACACACGAAATATCTTATTACATAAGAAGTCGAATGATAAATAAGCTAATGCCCTATACAATCTAATCCTCGTATAGCATTCGAGGGCATATTCCTAACAACCGAAATTACCAAACCAAAAATTTTATACCGAACCGAAATACGGAAATTTTTAAACCTGTGTACCGAATATTGAACCAAAAATTTCTCGGTTCGGTACGTACCGAAATTTCTGTATTTTGGTTTGTTCGGTCGGTATACCGAACAACGAATACCCCTAGCTGTCGCAGAGTTCGCAACCCCCGCGCAACGCGCGGCTGCCCAGGTCCCTCCGCCGTGCGAGTCCCATTCCGGTCCTTGGTTCCACGTTGGTCCGTTCCGCACGAGTTGGTGGCCGTGGGTTGGCAAACGACGCATCGGGCATCCCAACAACGGTCGAATCCGTAGAGATTTACCAGTTGACGCGAGTGGCAGCTCCTCGTCCTTTTCTTCGAGACTACGTCGATGGTGGTGGACGGCACAGGCGAGATAGATCGTCACGCCGACCTCACAGTGTACCACATAATCAGTTCTCTAAAGATGGATAGAGAGAACTGAGCTGTCGCGTGGGAGAAAAGTGTGTGCGTTCGGTGTGTGTTTTGTGCCTTTGTAATTTCGAAAAACACTTTTATTTTCTCTCTTATGGAGCACGAAATTTGTTATTACGCTAAAGGTCGAATGATAAATAATCTAAGGACCTATACAATCTAATCCTCGTATAGCATTCGAGGGCATATTCCTCACAATCTCCCACTTGCATTCAATGCCATGCGCTGCAATATCTAATACCCATCTTTTTGAGATGTCTAGCCAGCAATGCCTGTGATAGAGGCTTGGTGAACGGGTCTGCCACGTTTTCCGCGGTCCCAAATGCTCCTTGCGGCGGCTCTCCCCTAGGTCGGTGCCCGCAGCCACCATGGCCGGTGTCGGGGCCAGGGTTCGAGGCGGATCAGGCCTGCTCAAAGTAGCCTGATCCCGCGGCTGCAGCGCTGTCGCTAGGGGTGTTCGTTCGGTACATACCGTACCGAACTGAATAGAAATTTCAGTATACCAAAATTTCGGTACACCCATTTAAGAAACCGAATACTTTTACCGAAATAACCGAATTTCCGATAAAAAAGTAAAAAAAAAATTGTAATATTTAGATCAATATAAATATAATTTCGTGTAATTGTATTAATATTTTCAATATTAATATAATATAATATATTTTAATTAAAAATTCGGTAATTTATTATACCGATGTTGGGTTACCCGGTGTCTCCAGGAGACGCCACGTCACCGGGTACGGTGCGGAACAAAATTTTTGAGTTCCCCGATCGCCCTCGTAGCTCGGATCAGAATAGTAACACATAGACACGTTATAGGGCGGGTCACGCCGACCTCGCAGTGTACCACGGAATCAGTTCTCTAAAGATGGCTAGAGAGAATCGAGCCGTCGCGTGGGAAAAGAGTGCGTGCGTTCGGTGTGTGTTTTTGTGCCTTGTGATGGACGAAATTTCTCTTATGGAGCACGATAATTCTCTTATGAATTATGAAATAAGGCTGCCCTATTTATACTAAGCTAGAATCGAAAATCCGAAGAATATCTCCAAGATATGATTTTTGAATTTTACTCTCTTTTGAATTCCAAATCCAAACTTAAGGAAACTTGCTATTATTAGAAAACCAAATTAAATACCAAGTCAAACTATTTATCTTTAAATGTGATATAAAATTCGAAACTTAATCCTAGTTTAATTTCAAAATTTGAACTTAAAATAAATAATATTCCAAATATATTATTTCCATATTTATATTAATTTTCGAAATTAAATCCCAAGGTATAATTCGGAAATCAGCCTAGGGTTAAATTCCAATTTTACCCTCGAGCCTTTTAAGCACATGGCAAGGCCCAAGTCTCAAAGTTAGTTTCTTACGAAGTCCGACTTCGGTCCATTAAACGATACGAGGCCCACTAAGGCACGGCCCAACGGCCCGTTAAGGTCCAAAACACTTTTTCTCCTTCTCAGTACACATTGATGATCATTTTTAAGCCCGACTCTCTAGGTTCGACTCAATCGGCAAGAGAGGAATCCACTAGTCCGGGAGTTACCTAGCCAATCCCACAGTACCAGACCGTAACCCGATTCGAGTGCGAATTTCGACCCAGTCTTTATTCCCGAACCTTACTATAGATTATAGTACTACGTACAAGCCCTTCAGCTGTGTCCCAATCGAGTGAGAGCCATAGTCTTTGTCAAACTCACTGAACTCAATTCTATTATAAAACGGAGACGAGACAAATAACCAAACTACCCTCCATGTCTAACATGAGTTACTTCAATACCTTGGCCAAGGATTTCGTAATTTCCCGTCGCGGTCCTCATAGGACCCTTATCTCGATTACTTGTGAGACTGTGAGTCCGTACTCGGCAGTCTAAGCCCGGCCTGGTGATCCATGCAGCAGCAAATTGGGTGGAGGGGAACCAGTGACAGTCGAGACTTCAAAGTCAACTCCGTCAAAGCCCCTTTCGATCTAAGATTCACGTCGACTACTATAGTGTTGTCGTCGGTCATTGACACTCCTTGAATAATAAGCCATGTTCGACCGTACGACCCGTGAGTCAGTGTCCATGAAACGATTCAATCCCTTGGTTCGACTGGTATCACAAGTCATGACCTCCGCTTCCAAGCGGGATATCGACACACGACAGGTCATCGACAAATAAGCCGTGATCGGTTATCCAACACCCAACTGGATCCTCAGGCCTACGGACTTTGAATGTTCGTGGTTAAGAGTCCATCGGTGCCTTCCTCTCTCGTGCCCATCGAGAACAGTGACTCAACTCGACACATTTGGATTGTTCATTTATTGCTTTAGTGGATGCTAAGTAAAGAACTCATAAAACGAACAATGCCTTTCAATAAACACACGAAATATCTTATTACATAAGAAGTCGAATGATAAATAAGCTAATGCCCTATACAATCTAATCCTCGTATAGCATTCGAGGGCATATTCCTAACAACCGAAATTACCAAACCAAAAATTTTATACCGAACCGAAATACGGAAATTTTTAAACCTGTGTACCGAATATTGAACCAAAAATTTCGGTTCGGTTCGGTACGTACCGAAATTTCTGTATTTTGGTTTGTTCGGTCGGTATACCGAACAACGAATACCCCTAGCTGTCGCAGAGTTCGCAACCCGCGCGCAACGCGCGGCTGCCCAGGTCCCTCCGCCGTGCGAGTCCCATTCCGGTCCTTGGTTCCACGTTGGTCCGTTCCGCACGAGTTGGTGGCCGTGGGTTGGCAAACGACGCATCGGGCATCCCAACAACGGTCGAATCCGTAGAGATTTACCAGTTGACGCGAGTGGCAGCTCCTCGTCCTTTTCTTCGAGACTACGTCGATGGTGGTGGATGGCACTAGATCGTCACGCCGACCTCACAGTGTACCACATAATCAGTTCTCTAAAGATGGATAGAGAGAACTGAGCTGTCGCGTGGGAGAAAAGTGTGTGCGTTCGGTGTGTGTTTTGTGCCTTTGTAATTTCGAAAAACACTTTTATTTTCTCTCTTATGGAGCACGAAATTTGTTATTACGCTAAAGGTCGAATGATAAATAATCTAAGGACCTATACAATCTAATCCTCGTATAGCATTCGAGGGCATATTCCTCACAATCTCCCACTTGCATTCAATGCCATGCGCTGCAATATCTAATACCCATCTTTTGAGATGTCTAGCCAGCAATGCCTGTGATAGAGGCTTGGTGAACGGGTCTGCCACGTTTTCCGCGGTCCCAAATGCTCCTTGCGGCGGCTCTCCCCTAGGTCGGTGCCCGCAGCCACCATGGCCGGTGTCGGGGCCAGGGTTCGAGGCGGATCAGGCCTGCTCAAAGTAGCCTGATCCCGCGGCTGCAGCGCTGTCGCTAGGGGTGTTCGTTCGGTACATACCGTACCGAACCGAATAGAAATTTCAGTATACCAAAATTTCGGTACACCCATTTAAGAAACCGAATACTTTTACCGAAATAACCGAATTTCCGATAAAAAAGTAAAAAAAAAATTTAATATTTAGATCAATATAAATATAATTTAGTGTAATTGTATTAATATTTTCAATATTAATATAATATAATATATTTTAATTAAAAATTCGGTAATTTATTATACCGATGTTGGGTTACCCGGTGTCTCCAGGAGACGCCACGTCACCGGGTACGGTGCGGAACAAAATTTTTTGAGTTCCCCGATCGCCCTCGTAGCTCGGATCAGAATAGTAACACATAGACACGTTATAGGGCGGGTCACGCCGACCTCGCAGTGTACCACGGAATCAGTTCTCTAAAGATGGCTAGAGAGAATCGAGCCGTCGCGTGGGAAAAGAGTGCGTGCGTTCGGTGTGTGTTTTTGTGCCTTGTGATGGACGAAATTTCTCTTATGGAGCACGATAATTCTCTTATGAATTATGAAATAAGGCTGCCCTATTTATACTAAGCTAGAATCGAAAATCCGAAGAATATCTCCAAGATATGATTTTTGAATTTTACTCCGAGATTCTTTTGCCATCGTTTACTCTCTTTTGAATTCCAAATCCAAACTTAAGGAAACTTGCTATTATTAGAAAACCAAATTAAATACCAAGTCAAACTATTTATCTTTAAATGTGATATAAAATTCGAAACTTAATCCTAGTTTAATTTCAAAATTTAAATAATATTCCAAATATATTATTTCCATATTTATAGTTAATTTTCGAAAATAAATCCCAAGGTATAATTCGGAAATCAGCCTAGGGTTAAATTCCAATTTTACCCTCGAGCCTTTTAAGCACATGGCAAGGCCCAAGTCTCAAAGTTAGTTTCTTACGAAGTCCGACTTCGGTCCATTAAACGATACGAGGCCCACTAAGGCACGGCCCAACGGCCCGTTAAGGTCCAAAACACTTTTTCTCCTTCTCAGTAAACATTGATGATCATTTTTAAGCCCGACTCTCTAGGTTCGACTCAATCGGCAAGAGAGGAATCCACTAGTCCGGGAGTTACCTAGCCAATCCCACAGTACCAGACCGTAACCCGATTCGAGTGCGAATTTCGACCCAGTCTTTATTCCCGAACCTTACTATAGATTATAGTACTACGTACAAGCCCTTCAGCTGTGTCCCAATCGAGTGAGAGCCATAGTCTTTGTCAAACTCACTGAACTCAATTCTATTATAAAACGGAGACGAGACAAATAACCAAACTACCCTCCATGTCTAACATGAGTTAGTTCAATACCTTGGCCAAGGATTTCGTAATTTCCCGTCGCCGTCCTCATAGGACCCTTATCTCGATTACTTGTGAGACTGTGAGTCCGTACTCGGCAGTCTAAGCCCGGCCTGGTGATCCATGCAACAGCAAATTGGGTGGAGGGGAACCAGTGACAGTCGAGACTTCAAAGTCAACTCCGTCAAAGCCCCTTTCGATCTAAGATTCACGTCGACTACTATAGTGTTGTCGTCGGTCATTGACACTCCTTGAATAATAAGCCATGTTCGACCGTACGACCCGTGAGTCAGTGTCCATGAAACGATTCAATCCCTTGGTTCGACTGGTATCACAAGTCATGACCTCCGCTTCCAAGCGGGATATCGACACACGACAGGTCATCGACAAATAAGCCGTGATCGGTTATCCAACACCCAACTGGATCCTCAGGCCTACGGACTTTGAATGTTCGTGGTTAAGAGTCCATCGGTGCCTTCCTCTCTCGTGCCCATCGAGAACAGTGACTCAACTCGACACATTTGGATTGTTCATTTATTGCTTTAGTGGATGCTAAGTAAAGAACTCATAAAACGAACAAGGCCTTTCAATAAACACACGAAATATCTTATTACATAAGAAGTCGAATGATAAATAAGCTAATGCCCTATACAATCTAATCCTCGTATAGCATTCGAGGGCATATTCCTAACAACCGAATTTACCAAACCAAAAATTTTATACCGAACCGAAATACGGAAATTTTTAAATCTGTGTACCGAATATTGAACCAAAAATTTCGGTTCGGTTCGGTACGTACCGAAATTTCTGTATTTTGGTTTGTTCGGTCGGTATACCGAACAACGAATACCCCTAGCTGTCGCAGAGTCCGCAACCCGCGCGCAACGCGCGGCTGCCCAGGTCCCGCCGCCGTGCGAGTCCCGTTCCGGTCCTTGGTTCCACGTTGGTCCGTTCCGCACGAGTTGGTGGCCGTGGGTTGGCAAACGACGCATCGGGCATCCCAACAACGGTCGAATCCGTAGAGATTTACCAGTTGACGCGAGTGGCAGCTCCTCGTCCTTTTCTTCGAGACTACGTCGATGGTGGTGCATGGAACTAGATCGTCACGCCGACCTCACAGTGTACCACATAATCAGTTCTCTAAAGATGGATAGAGAGAACTGAGCTGTCGCGTGGGAGAAAAGTGTGTGCGTTCGGTGTGTGTTTTGTGCCTTCGTAATTTCGAAAAACACTTTTATTTTCTCTCTTATGGAGCACGAAATTTGTTATTACGCTAAAGGTCGAATGATAAATAATCTAAGGACCTATACAATCTAATCCTCGTATAGCATTCGAGGGCATATTCCTCACAATCTCCCACTTGCATTCAATGCCATGCGCTGCAGTATCTAATACCCATCTTCTTGAGATGTCTAGCCAGCAATGCCTGTGACAGAGGCTTGGTGAACGGGTCTGCCGCGTCTTCCGCGGTCCCAAATGCTCCTTGCGGCGGCTCTCCCCTAGGTCGGTGCCCGCAGCCACCATGGCCGGTGTCGGGGCCAGGGTTCGAGGCGGATCAGGCCTGCTCAAAGTAGCCTGATCCCGCGGCTGCAGCGCTGTCGCTAGGGGTGTTCGTTCGGTACATACCGTACCGAACCGAATAGAAATTTCAGTATACCAAAATTTCGGTACACCCATTTAAGAAACCGAATACTTTTACCGAAATAACCGAATTTCCGATAAAAAAGTAAAAAAAAAATGTAATATTTAGATCAATATAAATATAATTTAGTGTAATTGTATTAATATTTTCAATATTAATATAATATAATATATTTTAATTAAAAATTCGGTAATTTATTATACCGATGTTGGGTTACCCGGTGTCTCCAGGAGACGCCACGTCCCCGGGTACGGTGCGGAACAAAATTTTTTGAGTTCCCCGATCGCCCTCGTAGCTCGGATCAGAATAGTAACACATAGACACGTTATAGGGCGGGTCACGCCGACCTCGCAGTGTACCACGGAATCAGTTCTCTAAAGATGGCTAGAGAGAATCGAGCCGTCGCGTGGGAAAAGAGTGCGTGCGTTCGGTGTGTGTTTTTGTGCCTTGTGATGGACGAAATTTCTCTTATGGAGCACGATAATTCTCTTATGAATTATGAAATAAGGCTGCCCTATTTATACTAAGCTAGAATCGAAAATCCGAAGAATATCTCCAAGATATGATTTTTGAATTTTACTCCTTAAGTGGAGAGATTCTTTTGCCATCGTTTACTCTCTTTTGAATTCCAAATCCAAACTTAAGGAAACTTGCTATTATTAGAAAACCAAATTAAATACCAAGTCAAACTATTTATCTTTAAATGTGATATAAAATTCGAAACTTAATCCTAGTTTAATTTCAAAATTTGAACTTAAAATAAATAATATTCCAAATATATTATTTCCATATTTATAGTTAATTTTCGAAAATAAATCCCAAGGTATAATTCGGAAATCAGCCTAGGGTTAAATTCCAATTTTACCCTCGAGCCTTTTAAGCACATGGCAAGGCCCAAGTCTCAAAGTTAGTTTCTTACGAAGTCCGACTTCGGTCCATTAAACGATACGAGGCCCACTAAGGCACGGCCCAACGGCCCGTTAAGGTCCAAAACACTTTTTCTCCTTCTCAGTACACATTGATGATCATTTTTAAGCCCGACTCTCTAGGTTCGACTCAATCGGCAAGAGAGGAATCCACTAGTCCGGGAGTTACCTAGCCAATCCCACAGTGCCAGACCGTAACCCGATTCGAGTGCGAATTTCGACCCAGTCTTTATTCCCGAACCTTACTATAGATTATAGTACTACGTACAAGCCCTTCAGCTGTGTCCCAATCGAGTGAGAGCCATAGTCTTTGTCAAACTCACTGAACTCAATTCTATTATAAAACGGAGACGAGACAAATAACCAAACTACCCTCCATGTCTAACATGAGTTAGTTCAATACCTTGGCCAAGGATTTCGTAATTTCCCGTCGCCGTCCTCATAGGACCCTTATCTCGATTACTTGTGAGACTGTGAGTCCGTACTCGGCAGTCTAAGCCCGGCCTGGTGATCCATGCAACAGCAAATTGGGTGGAGGGGAACCAGTGACAGTCGAGACTTCAAAGTCAACTCCGTCAAAGCCCCTTTTGATCTAAGATTCACGTCGACTACTATAGTGTTGTCGTCGGTCATTGACACTCCTTGAATAATAAGCCATGTTCGACCGTACGACCCGTGAGTCAGTGTCCATGAAACGATTCAATCCCTTGGTTCGACTGGTATCACAAGTCATGACCTCCGCTTCCAAGCGGGATATCGACACACGACAGGTCATCGACAAATAAGCCGTGATCGGTTATCCAACACCCAACTGGATCCTCAGGCCTACGGACTTTGAATGTTCGTGGTTAAGAGTCCATCGGTGCCTTCCTCTCTCGTGCCCATCGAGAACAGTGACTCAACTCGACACATTTGGATTGTTCATTTATTGCTTTAGTGGATGCTAAGTAAAGAACTCATAAAACGAACAAGGCCTTTCAATAAACACACGAAATATCTTATTACATAAGAAGTCGAATGATAAATAAGCTAATGCCCTATACAATCTAATCCTCGTATAGCATTCGAGGGCATATTCCTAACAACCGAAATTACCAAACCAAAAATTTTATACCGAACCGAAATACGGAAATTTTTAAATCTGTGTACCGAATATTGAACCAAAAATTTCGGTTCGGTTCGGTACGTACCGAAATTTCTGTATTTTGGTTTGTTCGGTCGGTATACCGAACAACGAATACCCCTAGCTGTCGCAGAGTCCGCACCCCGCGCGCAACGCGCGGCTGCCCAGGTCCCGCCGCCGTGCGAGTCCCGTTCCGGTCCTTGGTTCCACGTTGGTCCGTTCCGCACGAGTTGGTGGCCGTGGGTTGGCAAACGACGCATCGGGCATCCCAACAACGGTCGAATCCGTAGAGATTTACCAGTTGACGCGAGTGGCAGCTCCTCGTCCTTTTCTTCGAGACTACGTCGATGGTGGTGCATGGAACTAGATCGTCACGCCGACCTCACAGTGTACCACATAATCAGTTCTCTAAA
The DNA here is from genome assembly GCA_027422505.1 of Craterostigma plantagineum. Classification (NCBI taxonomy): domain Eukaryota; kingdom Viridiplantae; phylum Streptophyta; class Magnoliopsida; order Lamiales; family Linderniaceae; genus Craterostigma; species Craterostigma plantagineum. The sequence goes on along the minus strand of JAPQWV010001892.1, from coordinate 59,465 downwards.
GATGGATAGAGAGAACTGAGCTGTCGCGTGGGAGAAAAGTGTGTGCGTTCGGTGTGTGTTTTGTGCCTTCGTAATTTCGAAAAACACTTTTATTTTCTCTCTTATGGAGCACGAAATTTGTTATTACGCTAAAGGTCGAATGATAAATAATCTAAGGACCTATACAATCTAATCCTCGTATAGCATTCGAGGGCATATTCCTCACAATCTCCCACTTGCATTCAATGCCATGCGCTGCAGTATCTAATACCCATCTTCTTGAGATGTCTAGCCAGCAATGCCTGTGACAGAGGCTTGGTGAACGGGTCTGCCGCGTCTTCCGCGGTCCCAAATGCTCCTTGCGGCGGCTCTCCCCTAGGTCGGTGCCCGCAGCCACCATGGCCGGTGTCGGGGCCAGGGTTCGAGGCGGATCAGGCCTGCTCAAAGTAGCCTGATCCCGCGGCTGCAGCGCTGTCGCTAGGGGTGTTCGTTCGGTACATACCGTACCGAACCGAATAGAAATTTCAGTATACCAAAATTTCGGTACACCCATTTAAGAAACCGAATACTTCTACCGAAATAACCGAATTTCCGATAAAAAAGAAAAAAAAATTAATATTTAGATCAATATAAATATAATTTAGTGTAATTGTATTAATTTTTCAATATTAATATAATATAATATATTTTAATTAAAAAATTCGGTAATTTATTATACCGATGTTGGGTTACCCGGTGTCTCCAGGAGACGCCACGTCCCCGGGTACGGTGCGGAACAAAATTTTTTGAGTTCCTCGATCGCCCTCGTAGCTCGGATCAGAATAGTAACACATAGACACGTTATAGGGCGGGTCACGCCGACCTCGCAGTGTACCACGGAATCAGTTCTCTAAAGATGGCTAGAGAGAATCGAGCCGTCGCGTGGGAAAAGAGTGCGTGCGTTCGGTGTGTGTTTTTGTGCCTTGTGATGGACGAAATTTCTCTTATGGAGCACGATAATTCTCTTATGAATTATGAAATAAGGCTGCCCTATTTATACTAAGCTAGAATCGAAAATCCGAAGAATATCTCCAAGATATGATTTTTGAATTTTACTCCTTAAGTGGAGAGATTCTTTTGCCATCGTTTACTCTCTTTGGAATTCCAAATCCAAACTTAAGGAAACTTGCTATTATTAGAAAACCAAATTAAATACCAAGTCAAACTATTTATCTTTAAATGTGATATAAAATTCGAAACTTAATCCTAGTTTAATTTCAAAATTTGAACTTAAAATAAATAATATTCCAAATATATTATTTCCATATTTATATTTAATTTTCGAAATTAAATCCCAAGGTATAATTCGGAAATCAGCCTAGGGTTAAATTCCAATTTTACCCTCGAGCCTTTTAAGCACATGGCAAGGCCCAAGTCTCAAAGTTAGTTTCTTACGAAGTCCGACTTCGGTCCATTAAACGATACGAGGCCCACTAAGGCACGGCCCAACGGCCCGTTAAGGTCCAAAACACTTTTTCTCCTTCTCAGTACACATTGATGATCATTTTTAAGCTCGACTCTCTAGGTTCGACTCAATCGGCAAGAGAAGAATCCACTAGTCTGGGAGTTACCTAGTCAATCCCACAGCACCAGACCGTAACCCGATTCGAGTGCGAATTGCGACCCAGTCTTTATTCCCGAACCTTACTATAGATTATAGTACTACCTACAAGCCCTTCAGCTGTGTCCCAATCGAGTGAGAGCCATAGTCTTTGTCAAACTCACTGAACTCAATTCTATTATAAAACGGAGACGAGACAAATAACCAAACTACCCTCCATGTCTAACATGAGTTAGTTCAATACCTTGGCCAAGGATTTCGTAATTTCCCGTCGCCGTCCTCATAGGACCCTTATCTCGATTACTTGTGAGACTGTGAGTCCGTACTCGGCAGTCTAAGCCCGGCCTGGTGATCCATGCAACAGCAAATTGGGTGGAGGGGAACCAGTGACAGTCGAGACTTCAAAGTCAACTCCGTCAAAGCCCCTTTCGATCTAAGATTCACGTCGACTACTATACTGTTGTCGTCGGTCATTGACACTCCTTGAATAATAAGCCATGTTCGACCGTACGACCCGTGAGTCAGTGTCCATGAAACGATTCAATCCCTTGGTTCGACTGGTATCACAAGTCATGACCTCCGCTTCCAAGCGGGATATCGACACACGACAGGTCATCGACAAATAAGCCGTGATCGGTTATCCAACACCCAACTGGATCCTCAGGCCTACGGACTTTGAATGTTCGTGGTTAAGAGTCCATCGGTGCCTTCCTCTCTCGTGCCCATCGAGAATAGTGACTCAACTCGACACATTTGGATTGTTCATTTACTGCTTTAGTGGATGCTAAGTAAAGAACTCTTAAAACGAACAATGCCTTTCAATAAACACACGAAATATCTTATTACATAAGAAGTCGAATGATAAATAAGCTAATGCCCTATACAATCTAATCCTCGTATAGCATTCGAGGGCATATTCCTAACAACCGAAATTACCAAACCAAAAATTTTATACCGAACCGAAATACGGAAATTTTTAAACCTGTGTACCGAATATTGAACCAAAAATTTCGGTTCGGTTCGGTACGTACCGAAATTTCTGTATTTTGGTTTGTTCGGTCGGTATACCGAACAACGAATACCCCTAGCTGTCGCAGAGTTCGCACCCCGCGCGCAACACACGGCTGCCCAGGTCCCGCCGCCGTGCGAGTCCCGTTCCGGTCCTTGGTTCCACGTTGGTCCGTTCCGCACGAGTTGGTGGCTGTGGGTTGGCAAATGACGCATCGGGCATCCCAAAAACGGTCGAACCGTGTCGACGTTTCGATCGTCTCCCACGCGCCTCATTTCAATTCAAACGCGTTATGATTCCGATCACAAGCGCCCGCTCTGATACCACTGTTGGGTTACCCAGTGTCTACCGGAGACGCCACGTCCCCGGGTACGGTACGGAACCAAAATTTTCCGGTTCCCCGATTGCCCTCGTAGCTCGGATCAGAATAGTAACACTTAGACACGTAATAGGGATACAAGCAGTCCAAGCATGATTATTCTTTGTTTGTGAAGCAGAATGGTACTAATATTGTGATATTATTGGTGTATGTGATGATATCATCATAACATGTAATGATGAGGTGATGATATCAGCTCCGCAGAGACATTTACATGATGCTTTCCACATGAAGGATCTTTGAGAGTTGAGGTATTTCTTAGGGATTTAAGTTGCAAGGAATAAGGATGGAATTTGTCTAAATCAAAGGGCGTGTATCCTTGATTTGTTGCAAGAAGTTGATTTGACAGCTTGTAAGCCAGCAGATTCTCCTGCAGAGTCCAATGTTAAGTTTACAAGATACGACTATGATGATCATTTGAAGCTAAATCAACAGATGAGCTGCTGGATCATTCACAGGAATTTCAGGGTTTATAGGTAAGCAAATTTACCTTGGCATGCCTCGCCCTGACATTAGTTATGCAATTTGGCTCAATTTATGCACAAGCCAAAAACTTCACACATGAGGGCAGCTATTCGCATTCTCAGATATCTAAAGAACACACTTGGCCACGGTATTTTTTTTTGTCCAGCAAAAGTAATTTGAAGCTGCAAACCATCTGTGATGCTGATTGGGGGGGCCTACTTGATGACTAGGAGGTTATTAACAGTTTTCCTTGTGAAATTAGGGGACTCATTGGTTTCTTGGAAAACAAAGAAACATAAGACGGTTGCAAGATCCTCTTGTGAAGCAGAGTACCGAGCTCTTACTTCTGTGAGTTGTGAATTGATTTGGATCAAAGGATTGCTTACTGACTTGTCTGTTGATTGCGCGAGCCTTTTGAAGTATACGGTAACAGTAAATCTGCTGTGAGCATCGTTAGTAACCGATGTTTCATGGGCGGACGAAACATATAGCAGGGTTGTCACAAGATAAAAGAGTTAGTTCAATCGAGTAATCATCATTGCTTATGTTCCAGTAGCTGAGCAACTTGCCGCCTTACTCACTAAGGGACTTAGTAATGATCAGTTTCATTCATTATTACGCATGGTCTCATCTATATACTTATAGGAGATCAAACTTGAGGGGATGTTGAAGCTGTATTATATAGCTGTAAATTCTTTATAGTTAGTTACTTAGCTGATTTTACAGTGTAGAGCTAGCAGTGTATATATACGCAGCATTGTACACAGTGTTGAGTTTGATCGATTCATAACAGAATAAACAGAGCTCTACATTTCCTCATTTTCTCTTCACATCACAATTGTGGACAGAACGAAGCCAAGGATCTTACAATCTCAGACAGATAGTACAAAACTCTTGACCACACGATAGAAATCCTTAGCCGTATAATCATCGAATATCTCAAGCCCATGAAATCCTCCCTCGCAAAACTCAACAATCACGTCGATTCCCTTCCCTTTCAACATCTCCACCAAATCCTTCTGACGATCCACTAACGGGTCACTGTCACAACCGGTCACCATAAACCTCAACCCTCTTCGTTTAATCTTCTCAAAAACACCATCGTCGTATGCCGATCTGAAATTACAGTACTCATGGTCTCGGTCAACGCCGACCGGCAAAGCTAAGCCCCACATCAAATCTGTCACCGCAAGTGGAAGGATCTTATCGTTGACCATATTAATCTCGACTGTGTACGGTTGACTCCGCCGAAGAACGGCTGATGCAATATAAGTCCAAGGATTTTGATTTTGGTCTTTTCAGTGGTAATAAACTCAGTTCGCAACCCCACGTGATACGCTATGTTTCCACCTGCAATATAAAATATTAACAAGATATGGACATGAAGATCATTCTTGTTTTTGTTTCGTAAATCTTTCTTACCGGCACTCGAGCCCATGACGAAACAGATGGAGAAGTCAGCGTATTGGGTCAACCAGTCGTCTTCCACAGCCTCGATCCACCGCAGCGCCTCCGCACAGTCGTCGTATGCCGCCGGGAGGCGGTGCTCCGCCGCCGAACGGTACTCCACGGACACCATCACTGCGGGGATCTCGCAGGCGAAGTTATAGCAGAACGTTTGGAATATTGAAGAATCTGCGCCGCACGTAACAGAGCCACCGCCGTGGAATTTTATTAATAAAAGCCAGTTCAGTCCCTTGTCAGTGAAATTTTATTAATAGGTACCCGTTTGAAAATGCTTTTACTAGTAGGTACCTAAGTGACAAAACTGCCCTTGTAAATCCGATATATTACAAATAAACCTAGTTTTTAACTTAAATTAAAAAGAAAATATAAATTCAAAGAAATCAAACGCTTCTCCTTCACATGAACCTTCCCCAAATAAACAAAACTAGCAAATCCTCATATTTTGATCGAAACCCTCCACATCCATGCAACATTCAAGACGTCTTTGGCATAATACTCAGTGATCCAACATCCAAAAACCCTTGCAAAATAAAGAGCGAAATCGAAATCGACATTCGTAAGTTAAAATTGGTTTTTTTGCATTTCATTTAATTGCTCGGTTAGGATAGATTCTTTCTTCGTTTGTGTTCGATTAGGGGTCGACTAGAGCTTCGGATGTGCTTTCGGTTAATGTTTCGATTTTGGATAGATTACGGGCTTTTTTCGGGTATTAATTTAGGGGCTTTAGATTTGGATTCTTTTTGGTGTTTCAAATGGGTATCGATTGTGCTTCGATTATGCATCTTCGCTGACATAATTTGGTCTCGTTATTCGGTGTTTCTTTTCTAAGGTTTCCATTATAGGCTATATTTGTCGTTATATGTTTTGGTACTATATATCAATGATAACTTAGTACAATAAATGCATTAGATTAGTACTCTTGATTTTAATGTTTTGGTACTCCATCGTCGTAGATAATGGTGCTTTAATTCATTTTCGTATTCCGTTACTCTTAATTCGGTATTGAGATTTTGCTACTCCATCTTCGGTGCGATACACCAAATGTAACGATTACGCGATAGGACTATGACAATTTAATCCATATATTTCATATATTAATATTGAAATATCGTATTTAATGATATTCAACGCTTTTGTAGTGATGTGGGTGTCTGAGCGCATACCCTCGTTTGGCACAGAATCAGAAAACATACATGGTATCTGAGCACAGTCGGCGCCAATCTCCAGGCATGGATTGCAGATTTCATGTTGATGCATTGGTGACATACATGAGTTTAGGACATATCATAATCAAGTTATTTGAATGATTTGTCATTGCACTGGTTCGAGACTGTTGTAGGACTTCGTTTGGATGATACTTGGATGGTGTTTTAGTTGTTGTTAGACTTAATTTTATTTGTTGGATGTTATATATTTTTGTGTTGAATGCAATTGAACCTTGTGTGCTCAAGTTAATTTGCAGTACCAAAAAATCAAAGTATATAGTACTACATCATGTATCTATGGCGTACCAAACCACAAATCTATGACGATGTGGTACGCCAAACGGTTATGGCACACTTGTGTTGTCAATGCGTGAATGGAAAACTTGTTCTGTATGTTCATGATGGTATGTAACATGTGGTACGCCATACGGTTATATAAAGAAATATACTGTAATATAAGCCAATAAAGTACTATATTCTATCTAAAAAACATACTATAAATATACCATAGAGGGTATGCTACCCTCTCATAAATAGGTACCATATAAATGTGAAGTAACAATACGGTAACATTACTTGGAGATTCGTTAAAAATAAGCCCGCATATGTAAAGAAAGTCTCTGATGTTATCAGAGACAATTTCTGAAAATTTTCTGTCACGACTGGACATGTTTCTGACATACGAGGTAAGAAATCACGAAATGACGGCTACTCTGACATGTTGGTTCCTTTCAGAAGATGTTTGATGTTCGTAGTACCAATATATAGATGTTCGTAGTACCATAACATATGCTTGTATAGTACCATGCTTAGGTTATTATAGTATCTTTTTCATATCATATTTTAATTATCGAAAACACGTATTGTGCAAATAAGGCATGTGATCTTCCAAAATACGGCACACAATAAAAATTAAACGCACGGTAACGTAAAACGTAAATACTAACTTCCAATAATAAAAATTTTGACTATATAGTAAGATGTACTTACTAGTTGTATCATATTAAGTAGAAAGAAAGTTGGTGTTTCAATGTAAAATCATAATTCTAAATACTAACCCACCAATATTGATACGAAATAATCAATATAGTAACTGACCAAAAATAATTCGAACGGCGTCGAAAAACTCTTACCCTAATTTGTAATACAAATATACAGATGTTTGTAGTACCAATATACTGATGTTCGTAGACTATAACATATGCTAGTGTAGTACCATGCGTAGGTTACTTATAGTATCTTTTTCATATCACGTTTTTAATTATCGAAAACAAGTTATTATTGTGCAAATAAGACATGAGAATTTCTAAAATACGGTACATAACCAGAATATATGAAGTACCTTATCTTTTATAGTAACGTACCTTAGCTTGTATGGTAACGTACCTTATCTTCTACATATATAGTACCACAATCTGCAGGTTTACCGTATCACTATGCATATATATAGTACCCTAATCCGCAAGTGTACCGTACCATTTGTTATAACATCGAAAATATATAGATTCCTAAGCAAATCGTGTAGGGCTGCGTGATACCAGTCCTAACAATAATAAAATGACTAAAAAAGATAAAAATTTCGCACATTTAGGACTTTCCAGAATTTTCAAAATATGTTGAAGATGTTCTTGCTGCGATCCTTACACTCTAATGAATCCTGAAGTTTGAAGGTTTAATTCATGCGAGTAAGGCCTAATGCACCTAATTTGATATAAAAGGTAACAAATACTCTATACTAATGTTTTAGGGTGGTTCCAGATGAAAAACTAATTCGTACGACTTCGAAAAATAAACCCTAGTATGATGTATCACATATTTAAGGGACGTCGTACCTTTCTTAACTTTGTAGGGGTATCAGTATTTTTGTTTTAAGTGTACCTTCTCACGCACATTTGTAGTACCCAAAATTACACATGACATCACACATTTTCTGAAAGGCAACGACATGTCAGAGGAGCCGTCTTTTCCTGATTTATTACCTCGTATGTCAGAAATATGTCCAGTCGTGACAGAAAAATGTCAGAAATATGTCCAGTCGTGACAGAAAAATGTCATAAATATTCCAGTCGTTACAGCAACTTCTTACTTTTTCGACATTAAACATCTTCTGAAAGGCTTTCTTTTGGCGAAACCCCAAGTCATGTTACTGAACTCTTACTTTAATTTATACGGTACCTATTTCTAAAACGACACCGTACCCTCTATGGTATGTTTATAGTACCTTATTGCCATATATTACAGCACTTGGTTGTCATATATTACAGTATCTTGTTGGCGTATATTACAGTACCTTTTTATAACTCTATTGTGTATATTGTAGTACCTTGTTGACATATATTACAGTACTTTGTTGGCTTATATTACAGTACTTTGTGGCATATATACCCCAATAACTTGTTCACGTATATCATCTTGTTAGCATACATTATGGTACCTTGTCGCATAATTGCAGTACCTTATTGGCATAAATTACGGTACCTTGTTGGCATATATTGAAGTACCTTGTTGACTTGTAGTACCTTGTCGGCATATATGACAGTACCTTATTAGCATATATTACACTACCATGTTGGCATATATTACAGTACCTTGTTCACATATATTACAATATCAAACTGGCATATTACAGTACCATGTTGTCATATATTACAGTACCAAATTGACATATATTACAGTACCTTTTTATAACTCTATTGTGTATATTACAGTATCTTGTTGACATTGGCATATATTACTATACTTTGTTGACATATCCCAGTACTTTGTTGGCATAAATTACAGTATCTTGTAGTCATATATTACAGTACATTGTTTGTATATATTAATGTATCTTGTTGGGATATATTACGGTACCTTGCTGTCATATATTACAGTACCTTATTAGCATATTGTTACAGTACCTATTGACAACAAAAAGAATAAGTCATATCATATTGACACTGATAAAAGAATGACCTACTAGCATCATTGGACAAAAGAATGTGCCATTACCATACAAAAGAGTAACAAAAAAAGGTTGTTGGGACAAAAGCAGTACCAAAATACATGGCAAATACGGACGCTACGTCGATACAGCTTCTCTACATGGCATATAAACAACTGGTACATATTGAACACATCTGCATTTTCTTTCAATGTTGAGTACAAACTTTCGAACGAATTTGATACTTTATTGAGTCATGCCGAGAATCGATATCCGACCACCTTCTTTGGACTATAACATCACGTCCGATGGTAGCCAATGAAATTAAAACAGGAATACAAAACACGTATGTATAGAAATTAGGATTTTCGTCAAATTAATCTCATCTACTACCAGAAACAGATTTCTTACAAAAATAGCTTTATCAGTGTGGAATGCCAAAAAAAAACTTTTTCAATGATCTTCTTGTTATAAAGGTACTACATATTAACAAATCAAGTACTGCAACAACATGTCCAATAGTACACAAGAAAATAAAAATTCTACATGAATTAGATATACAAAAATTAGAGTGTATGTTAAATTAAGCTTACAGATGTTCTTGAACATCATTTTCTGCCTTTGTACTGCTACAATCTTCGTGAGGAATATCTTTTCCCAAAATAATAGCTTCTCAATAAAAGCTAATGTAACTCAGATCGAAACAAACCACAGTCGAGATTCACTAGCTCTTTAGGTGCGAAATGGAGCCGAAATTTGCAGATTTTAAATCTGAAAAAAATCTGAATGTAGAAACTAATATCTAATAAAATCGAAGACTTACCCGACCGAGAGAGAACGTCGGACCGAGAAAACCTTTGTTCAGCGTTTTCCGTCAACAACCGTGGAGATTGGAGCTTGGTGATGCTAGAGCTTCAGAAAATGGAGTTTTTGGTGGGGTTGAGGAGAGAGAGTGTGTTTTTTTGTACCAAGAACGATGATTGAGAATAAAGTATAATATAATAAAGGGCTAATTAGATATCAAGCCCTTTGTTTGAGTAGGTTTCAGGCCCTCTTTGTATTTTAAATAAGGAGAAAGACCCAAATGATATTTACGTTAGCTATAAGGACCCATTCAGATTGAAAAGCCTCTTTTACCCTTACGTTTTCCGGAAATTACACCAACTTTTTAGACCTAAATCTACACGTGTTATTAAGTGGTATATAAATCTATTTTAGTGGTATTTATTCTGGTTGAAGTGGTATTAAAAAAACAATCTGTAATACGATGCCGAGACTAAAAATCGATTTTCAGAACAACCCTAAAATTAGATTTCCAGCCTTAATCGAGAAAACCCAAAGAATATTCTACCAATCTGAACCCCTAATCGACGAAACCCGACCGATTTCGACACTTGATCGACGAATCTTGCGATGGTTCCGAAGAAGAATCCCGTCGATCGCCAAGAAAGTGGCCGGAAGAAGGAGAAGAAAGTTGCTGGGAAGAATGGCGTCGAATGATGGCTCTGCTTGTGTTTTGACCGTGTTTAACACTTTTGGTGTTTTGAATGATTGTTCTGCTTCTGTTTTTGCGTTTTGAACTAGTTCTATTTTCATACCACATCACATGTAAATCATACCACTTAATAATATTCTGGTAACAATTTATACACCATTCGTAATAAGAATATTGTAGAAGCGTCATGGGCTTATTACCGTCTCAATCTTCATACAATACCACATCACATGTAAATTATACCACTTAAGTGTAGTTTGATACCAATTTATACTCCACTCATAAGAAAAATACACAAGCTTCATGGGCCTATTACCGTCTTCATATTTATAAATACCACATCACATGTAAATTATACCACTGAAGTACAGTTTGGTACCAATTTATACTCCATTCGCAACAAAAATAAGAACATTCCAGAAGCTCCATGGGCTTATTATCGTCTCCAACTTATAAATACCACATCACATGTAAATTATACCACTTAAGTATATTCTGGTACCAATTTATACTCCACTCGTAACAGAAAAATAGGAACATTCCAAAAGCTTCATAGGCCATCGTCACCATCTTTATACAATACCGCATCACATGTAAATTATACCACTTAAGTACAGTTTGGTACCAATTTATACTCCAGTTGTAACAAAAAAATAAGAACATTCCAGAAGCTTCATGGGCCTATTACCGTCTCCATATTTATAAATACCACATCACATGTAAATTATACCACTTAACTACAGTTTGGTACCAATTTATACTCCACAACAAAAAATAAGAACATTCCAGAAGCTCCATGGATGGGCTTATTACCGTCTCCAACTTATAAATACCACATCACATGTAAATTATACCACATAAGTATATTCTGGTACCAATTTTATACTCCACTTGTAACAGAAAAATAGGAACATTCCAAAAGATTCATAGGCCATCGTCTCCATCTTTATACAATACCGCATCACATGTAAATTATATCACTTAAGTACAGTTTGGTGCCAATTTATACTCCATTCGTAAAAAAAAAATAAGAACATTCCAGAAGCTTCATGGGCCTATTACCGTCTCCATCTTATAAAATATCACATCACAAATTATACCACTTAAGTTTATTCTGGTACCAATTAATACCCCACTCGTAATAGAGAATAGGAACATTCCAGAAGCTTCATGGGCCGTCAAACTGTCTCCATCTTTATACAGTACCACATCACATGTAACTTATACCAGTTCAGTGTAGTTTAGTACCACTTTATACTCCATTCATAACAAAAAATAATAACATTCCAGAAGCTTCACGGGCCGTCAGTGAATATGGTCTCTCCATCTTTATATGATACCACATCACATGTAAATTATACCACTTAATAATATTTGGTAACAATTTAAACTATCCTGGTAACAATACATTCTGAAACAATACCACATTAATTCATAGTGATACCAGATAATATATGATATGCACCATATTAATGGTTCGAATAATTTCGTAAATAAAAGTTGTTTTTTCGGTTGTGGAAGAATAAAAATAATGAAAATATATGATTTGATGTATTTAAACCACAAAGTTCCTTGATTATGCCACCTTTATGCAAATATGATGTAAGTAATCAAGTAAAGAGGTTTTGATAATGGAAAATGTATACCAATGCAAATCGTAGACAACTATATTTACATCACATTGATATTTACCATTACGAATTACAACAAATGTATCCTAACCAACATATACGTCAATCATATAACAAATCTTACGATAATAAACCCTTCAGCGTAACCCCATAAATGTTTACCCTAAAACCCGATATTCTACAACATAAAATTGGAAACCCTAGCACGTAAACCGTCATCTGTAACATATAAAGTGTTTTTGGTACCACATCATTACATGATATATTTTTCCAGAAATTACATCAATCTGCCATTATCCTTCACTGATGCAATTTCTATTGAGAACTGAGAAATAGGATCGTCAAATCCATGATCTCGACCAAAAATCATGTCAGATAACCGATGAAATCCCGTTATTAAGGAGCGAATTAGGTGAAAACGATGTACTTCGTCGTTGGTCATAATGATAAAGTGCGAATAATGGGTGTTAATCGTCGTAAATTACGAAACCAAAATCCAAAAATCGAGTGAAATCTATAAGTTAATGATCAAATAAGGTGAAATTCGACTCAATTTCATACTGGGCTTAACACTAACCATACATTTCGGCAAATCGACATGAAAATTTCGAAAATCAGATTTTCCTAAATGAAACATTTGAAAACATATGCCATTATCATACCACTTCTGTACTGTCATAAAACACTAAGTTTTGCAGGAAAAACAACAAACGCGTACATGATACCACTTTATGCCACTATTACACCACTTTATGCGTTTATCTTACCACTTTATGCCATTATCATACCACTTCTGGTACCAATTTATACTACATAAAAGTTTCCGCCGAAAATAATACTGAGATTCAGCTTTCCCGCCCAAAACAGCGTGACTTGCTTATTTAGTACCACTTCCTCCCTAACGGGTACCACAACCTGCCAAATGAAAAATATTCCAGTCTGGAAACCACTTCTTATGGTTGTTATACCACTTTACGCTGTTATCGTACCACATATTATAAAATTAATACCAATTGAGAATAAGTAATAGTTTTCGTTGCTATACCACTTTATGTATCTACTATACCACTTTACGCATCTGTTTTACGATTTCACTCTGTTTTGGTACCGCTTCTTATATAACAAATACCAAATGAGATAAGTAACAGTTAACGTTGTTATTCCACTTTAAGCCTCTTCTATACCACTTAATGCTTCTCTTGTACCATATATTACAAAATAATACCAAAGGAGAAAAAGTAATATCTCGTACCAGTTCGAGTAACGTTTCTTATCGTTTCTATACCACGTTACGGCTCTTGTAAACCACATCATATAAAATTAATACTAAATTAGAATAATATCTCGTACCAGTTCAAGTAACGCTTCTTATCGTAACTATACCACTTTATGCCACTTTTGTACCGAAACGTACGGAAACTGTACCACTTAAGCTTTTCTGATACCACATAACGAACACTCATTTAAACTATTTTTCTCTGGCGATTTCACTTTCAGTTTGTTCATCTTGATGGACGAAAGATTGAGTCACCACCAAGGCGCGACGTAATTTTCAAGCTATGGGTCTCTCAAATTTATGCATATTAGGTTTAATTTCGACCAAAACAATGCTTGATTTATCTTATTTGCGTAAATGAATTTCTACAAATTATTCCTCATCGATCTTAAATATGACGATATCATTGATATCGTCGGTTACACATCAAAATTGATTTTGTGCCCAGTATGCTCGAAAATTTGTGGCAAATCGATCGTTGAAATAGTTTTTTTGATTGATACCATTTGAATAACATCTGGTAACATAATTATAGCAATTCATACCTCTTACCTACAAGGGGCATTTTCGTCAAATCATTGATTATGTCCTTTACTTTGAATTTTATTTATACTTGGTCCTTAAAACTATATATAATGTGAAGGGGGCCTGAACTCAAAAGGGAACTTATGAAGGAGCCTGATATAGAAACGCCCCTATAATAAATGAAGTAAGGACACAATTGTCTTTTTAGTTAAATGTGTATCTAAGTATAAAATTTGTTTTGAAAAGGGTACTTCAATATAAAATATATCTGACAGGGTACTGATTTTAAACATTTTTATTCGACAGGGTACTGATTTTAAACATTTTTATCCTAAGAGGTATTTAAACGCAGATCGCCCTTAATATTAATAATATTTCATATAGTAACATGACAGGGCAGGTTCGCCTAAATAACATTCAATATTGTATATTGACAAATTTACGGTGCCGACTTATCACAATCATTCTCTAACTATTGGCGCTCAAAATTTTAAAATTCTTCGTTTTGCTTTTTTGACCAATGCAAAACCGTTTTTTTAGTTCTTTTGGCCCAAAGAACTGGTTAACAAAAAATGAAAGGTTTTGTACTTTTCTAACTAACAATATTGTACTTATATAATAATACGTTTTTAAAAAAACCTTATAAATACGTACTAGGATTCTTCAACCTTCCTATTATACGAATTCATTCGAAAAGTACAATATACGTTAGGGTATTTTGTTTCCCGATAATATAATTGCCCGAAAACGTCGATAATAAATAAGCGAGACGAAATAAATTTGGACACTGAACACGAGAATTTACATGGTTCTGTCAGAATGACCTACGTCCATGGGTTGAAGGGTAGAACTTCTTTATTATGTGGAGATATTACAGACATGTATACCTGGTAAAGAGGATATATCAAAGATGAGTTACCGAGAATAAAATGAGTTGCTAGAAGATTTATTTGTTGTGGTGGTGTATTTTCCTTTGCTCCAAGCTCCGGTATTTATAGCGGAGCCGTCGCACTGATTTCTTATGTGTGAACATAAGAATAATAATCCAGCACACGATTTGACCATCGATGCGTAGCCGTTCTTCATAACCCACAAATTTGAAAAGTAATTACCCAAAAAAAAAACATGCAAAAATCATTTTGCATTTTCCTCCGTTCTCACACGGCTCTCATCTTGGAATGTTGATGATTATTTTATCAAGGTCACCCGTAACAATACAGAATGAAGTCGACCAGTTAAAAAAGAGAGTATTAATTTACTTAGAAGCAATAGTTTCTATATTCACCAAGAGGCGTGAGGTACAACATGATATGTAATACACACCTTTTTAATATTAATATTACTGCTAAAACCGTTCTCCTCACTAGTACTGTCAATTTGGCGGGCCGGGCCAGCGTTCTCCTCACTAGTACTGACAATTTGGCGGGCCGGGCCGTGCTGGCCCGCCAAAAAACTGGGGACCGCCCCGCCCCATCTCACTAATTTTTTTCTTTCTATTTTTTAGTTTAATATAAAATTTTAGTTTAGTAATAACTTTTATTTAATTATGGTATTTATTAATAAATTATGAATAAATATGATATTAATGATACGTAATTAATGACATTAATTATATTATCTAATTAATTAATTATATTATCTAATTAATTTAGTTTTATTTTCTATATTTAGTATTTTTAATATAATATATATTTATTTAATATATTATAAATAGCTGGCCCGCTTAGGCCCGCTGGCCCGCTTAGGCCCGCCGTGGCGGGCCTAAAAAAGCTCAGCCCAACCCGCCACTTTAGCGGGGAGGGGCGGGCCACGGGCCACTTTGACACCTCTACTCCTCACAAAGGCACATGGCAAAGTAATGGTGCCGTTCAATTAACTTGTCCTTTTCTTCGAAATTGTATAAGGGTGCGTTTGGATTAGTGTATTTGAACGAAATAGCTTGATTTTAAATTACGAACTTCAAAATCGTAATTTCAAATCCTAATTCACTGTTTGTCAAATGTTAGGAATTCGAAATTCGGATTTCAACATGATAAAGGAAATAAATAAATGCATGAAATTTTGTATTTTTATTATTTTTATTATTATTTTTTTAATTTCGAAAAAAATGAAGATGCATGAGAATAAAAAGAGAAAAAATGCATGAAGAGATTAGTTTTTTTTTGTAGCTATATGCGTAAAATGCGAAAAAATATTGGCATTTAGCATTTCAGCTAAAATGCATAATGTGCCATTGCAATCCCTAAGAAATTCATTGTGACTTATCCTAAAATTTCAGCACTAGAAAAAAATGAGTAAGAAATTTTGTCACCGAGTTTTCGCGTAGGTAGGGAATTATTGTAGTTGCTCTGCCGCTCCCCTGGATCATGTATGTGGAGCAACTATCATTGGAGTACCATACATGAGGGAAATCTGCAAAACTATTGGGACTTTGGTACCCATTGTCGTATGGATCCTCCCTTGTTAGTAGCAAACGAGTTAGTCGCAAATCGTGTAAAATCAGAGTGTGAGCCTAAGTTGGTCGATGATGTAGTCGTAGGAATCCATACTTGACTAGGACTTCGTAACTTGATATCCGACTTAGGAATACATTTTTGCTTGATTTACACGGATAAGTAATTCTAGCATGTGAATATGTGCTCCTAGAATGTGTACTTGTAAAGGTCTTCTCGGTACCTAGTCGTAATAAATGCTTATCGGAACGAACTTTGGCTGGATACTTCATGTAAGAATACGAGCAACTAGAATGATAATCATGTAAAGTAGAAGTGTCGTAATTCCTACGTGGACAATGCACATTTTTCACATTAGAATGAGAATAAGAATTTAGAAAATTATTTTCAAGTGTAGTCTTTTTAAATGAAAATTAGTAGAATCATTTGAAGCACACGATGAAGTTTGTGCGCTAGAACTTGAAGTTGTTTTCGTGAAAATTTTTCCTTCCTGAGGAAGAGCCACTTTCAAAATTTGTATTTCTAAAATTGATAGGCTTTAACAAATCAGTAGAAGTAACGGCTTTATGTGTAAGAAAATTTGAATTATTGGTGCTCAAGGGCTCTTTTTCTTTCTTAATCTGCTTTAAAATTATTTTTTCTTGTAAGGAAGTTTTGAGATTAGATATTTCCAATAAAAGCGCATCATTTTCTGCTTTAAAATTCTTTCTTTCCGTTTCTAATGTAGAATTTAAATTCTCTATTTTCTTAAGAATAGGAGGTATATCGACGGAAGAAGAATTTCAGAATAACGGGATTTTACTTCCATGGTCTTAGAGGTCGCAAGAAGATATTCTAATTGTTTAATCTTAGAATAGAGCTTCCTACGTTCTTCACCTAAGAAAGCATAGTTATTTAGAGCCGTATGCTTTTCGGCTTCACAGGCACTTAAGTTCTTTGTTAGTTCACTAATTCTGGAATTAGATTTTTCTAATTGTGCTTGAAGATTAGCAACTTTCTCATTCGCATTCGACAATCTACAATTAAGGCTACATTTCTCATCTAAGCTCTTAAGTAAACAATTAAAGTTGTTGGCTAGCCTGTCCTCTAATTCTTTTACTACCGCACTATGCTTCTCTAAGGGACTATTCTTAGTCTCGCTAATATTGGGTCTATTAGATAATTCTTCTATTTTCGCACTAGAGCTCCTAAGCTTAGATTCGAGATTAGCTATTTCCTCCTAAACTCAGTTAATTTGTCCTCTAACTCTCTTGTACTTTTCCGCTCATTTTTCATGTTAGCATACCTAGTTTGTAAGGATTCTAACAAGTCTAATAATGTCGAGTTAGGAATCACTGCCTCATTAGAGGATGTGTGAGTTTCATCTTCGTGGTATGCCATCAAAGCCAGGCGGGTCGTTTGTTCGGAGTTCGTAGTCTCTTGCTTCTTTGAGCTTGATTTGGTCTTTGTGGACTTCTTCTTTAACTCCTTCTCAATTAATCGTAATGCCCCAACTCCTTCAGCTCTTCATCAATGTCGAGAGTCGTCGGATCGAGTAATCAAGTAGGTTTCCGTTTTTTTATTTAAATTTTGGTTGGGTATTTGATCGTTAACGTGTTTTATGGATTTGAAATTTTGTTTTAATGTTGATTAAAATTTTGGCTTTTAAAATTTCAGTTTCGAAAAGTTTTCATTTAGTTGAGAAATTTTGTGAAGTATCGAAAATATTGATCGAAAACCTTCGGGTGTTTTACCAAAAAGTTTTAAGTTGATTTAGAATACTTCAGAAGAATTATCAAAAACTTTTACTATAATGTGCCAATTTGAATGTCACCGTTTTTCGAATGAAGATGTATGTAGAGCACTGTTTTGGATCTAAAATATTTTCGATTAAAAGTTTTTCGGATAAAATGTTTTTCGATTAAAATGTTCTTCGAATCAAATTCTCTATGGCACTGTAGTAATATTCAGTATCGAAAACTGACTCTCTAATGGCAATTAGGTAATTATAACTACTGAAAGAATTTTGAATGAGTTTTTAGCTGGCAATAGAAAAAAAAATTTCAGAATGGTATGAAATAGTTTTTCGATGCTTTTCAAAAGTATTGTAGGTTAGTTTGTATAAATGCGATCACAACAAATGTTTGACTAATGATTATGTAATGATGATAGAGGGAAAGCAATGATAATGCAATGATTATGCATAAGATAGTTTTTCGATCGGTGCCTAAGAGAGTTATTCGATGACTTCTTTTGTCGTTATTAGTTTTCTATTGGTTTTGCGATCATTAAAATTTTTCGATCATGCACTATTTTCGATAGCAAATTTTTTCAATCATTAGTTATTCGAAAGCACATAGTTCAATTACAATTTGCGATGGACAGCTAGCTAATTATTTTCAATCGTAAAAGAGATTTAATCAATTTCTCGATGGATAACTATTTTCAAACAGTAGTGTCGAAAATTACTGAAGCTTACAAACATAGAATTCAATCCAAAACAATTAACAATGCAAATTAAGCATGGGTTATTGATTGAATAGAATAACAGTTCTAACACTCAATTCAGCATAATCAAAGCCAGTTCGATTTTTGAAAAATCGGATTAAGAACTCGAAGAACACTTTTTAATCTAAACTTCAAAATTCGCTAACATGTGTGGTTCGATCGAACGAAAACAAGCTCAGATCAGTTAGAAACACAGAATCGAACCTCAATAACATCAAAACAAGCCGAATTAAGAAAAATAATATTGAAAATCAGCGATGAACAGTGCCGCGTGAATAGTGAAAAACGGATTCAAAAAATCGAAAAAATTCAGTCCAAATCCTAACACGCTTAGCTCTGATACCAATTGTTAGGACCCCAGATATCCAACCTAGATCGAATTACAAAGAATCGGATAGTAAATCTGAGAATTTCGAGCACTTACGCTTGAGATTTACCTAAGTTGAGGTTTGAGAAGAAATGACGTTGAAGAACACAAAGGCACTAAAATCTTCTCTCTAATTTTCCAATTCTAATTTACCGATCTCAAAACCATAAAAAGCGCACTCCTAGTTTTCTAAGGAGTTCACTTATATATACTACCTATTGTGGTATATTTACACAAGTAGTCCTATACAATGACTAATTACAATTTAGCCCAAAACTACTCATTTGCATATCAAGACTAAGACACCTCTATTAATTGAATACAATAAAATAGTTCCAACAAAAATTGAGATTTTCGAAAGTTAGTTCGAAAATTAAGATTTTTAAATTTTGGGATTGTCGTAATCTAGGGTGATACTTATTTTAACTTCTTGATACAGGCCTCAGTTGCAGTCTTAAACTGATAAATGTTAACCAGGTTCCATGTGGGGATGTCTTATATTCATCTGCAAGAAGGTTCACTTAATCAAACATGAAATGCAAATTCAAGAAATTTGTTTCCAAGCAATATCAACGCCTGATGCTTATAACATAGCACGGTGCCCCTGTGGGTCTGGAAAGACTAGTTGAGCGGCTGTGGCATTGTTGAGCCGGATGGATGTCTCAACGAAGGCTCCTCAAGCTTTATACATTTGCTAATGAGAAGCGGGCCGAAAGGTTAGTAAATGAGCCTTTTTTTTCCTTGAACCTCTTGTTTTTGGTAGCTGTTAAATTTGGTTTGTTAGTTGTTAACCCATATGAACTAGCGAGATTGATGCCACATTTCTTGGAAAATTTTGGGAAGGCTGGAACTCCCTCATTGGGGTGTTCAAAAGTTGGTAAACCAACCGTACCGAATCGATACCGAAAGTTCGGTAAAAACCGAATACCGAAATTTCGGTTCGGTTCGGTATTGGTATACAAACATTTGAACCGAAATTTTCAGTAATTTCGGTACGGTAATTCGGTTACCGAAAAAACCGAATTACCGAAATATATATACATAATATATATAATAATATATATACACTTAAACATAAAAATATAGTAAGAAAAAATAATAAAAAATAGGAAAAATAAGAAAAAAGTAATAAAAAATAGGAAAGATGATTTAAAAATACGAAAAAATAAAATATGAAGAATTAAATATATCTAATTTCATAAACATTAATTTTTTTTTTTAAATTAGTTCGGTTTTTCGGTTATTTACCGAAAATAACAGAAATATTTCGGTAATTACCGAACCGAACCGATTAACTTCGGTTTGGTATCGGTTTGTGATTTTTATAACCGAAAGTTTTGGTTACCGAAGGTTCGGTACGGTACGGTAATTACCGTTTGAACACCCCTACTCCCTCACCACAGAACTTGTGGTACAAGCCGCGATGTGTCAAGTTATGTTCCATTCAGATAGCGCATGCTTATCATGACGCAGGTCATCATTGGCAAGCTGAGTATCATAGGTAATCAAATTATTTTGAAGACAATTCAAACCAGGGCAATGGAGGTCATGGTGTTCGACGATGTGGAATACGATGTTCGAGGTATGTATGTTGTTATGGTGTGTTCGTTTAACTGTTAAAGAAACATTTTTTTCATCAGCGTTTCTTTTATCTGGTTTTTCAGCATTACCTTCGTAGCGCCTCGTTTATGTTATTGAGGAGGATCGCAAAATCCAACCCCAATTGCCAGGTTAGCTTCTTATCTCACTGAAAATAAGAAATTGCATGTATAGAAATATGAAACTGAGTCATGCTTGCTTTATGGTGACAAAGGTCTTTGATATGGATAATTATCGACTAGCTTCCTTTATCTCCAGATTATGCGCTTCGGAGATGCGTTTAATGAAATTGTTAGCCCTTTCATCGCTCACATAGTAAGAATGGCGTTTGTACAAGAGTACAAGTTTATGGATATCAGTCACGCCGACTTGATATCCATCAAGCATCTCAAAGTGTGCTGCCTTGATGACGGTGCTAAAATTGAAGTTGAAAAAAAGACGTAGATGAAGTAGTCTACAGGACCAGTTTCGTCCATATAGAGGTGATTGCGTTTAGATTGTATGGCAAAATCCAATCCCAATTAAATGCATCTTACCTAACTAGAAATACGAATTTGCTTTTTAGAAATCTGAAACTGAGTCCTGCTTGCGTTATGGTGATAAAGGTCTTCGATATGGATAATGATTAACTGGCTTCTTTAATCTCCAGATTATGCGTCGGAGCTGCGTTTACTGGAATTGTGAGCCGTTTCATCGCTCATTCAATAAGAAAGGCGTTTTGTAGTAGAGTACAAGTTTATGGATATCAATTACGACGACTTGATTTCCATCAAGAATCCGAATTGTGCTGCCTTGATGACGGTGCTAAAAATATTGCAGAAAAGACGTAGATGTAGCTGTCTAGACGATCAGTTTCGTCCATACGGTGGAGATTTCGTTTCGAATGTACGGCAAAATCCAAACCCAACCGCAAGTTTAGCTTTTTACCTAACTGAAGTAAGAAATTGCTTGTATAGAAATATGAAACAGAGTCCTGCATGCTTTATGGTGATAAGGTCTTTATATGGATGATTGTCTGGCTTTCTTCATCTCCAGATTATGCGCTTCGAAGCTGCGTTTAACGTAATTGTTAGCCCTTTCATCGCTCATGTAGCAAGAGCTAAGTTGATGGAAACCAGTCACACGACTTGATATCCATCAAGAATTTCAAAGTGCATTGCATGGATGACGACTCTGAAATTGAAGTTGCAAAAAAAGCGTATATGAAGTCGTCCATATGATCGCTTTCGTTCATATGGTGGAGATTGCGTTTATGTATGAAAATCCAATCTCAGTTGCCATGTTAGCTTGTTACCTCACTAGAAATATGAAATTGCTTGTGTAAAAATATGAAACTGAGTCACGCTTGCTTTGTGGTGATAAAGGACTTTGATATGAATCATGATTGACTAGCTTCTTATCACCGGATTATGCGCTTCGGACTTCTGTGTAATGAAAGGCCTTTCATCGATCATATAGCAATAAAGTGTGTTTACAAGAGTACAAGTTGATGGATATCAGTCACGACGACTTGATATTCATTAAACATCTCTAGTGTGTTGCCATGATGACTACGCTAAATTGAAGATGCAAAACAGACGTAGATGAAGATCGTCCTGATGATCATTTTAGTCCATACAGAGGATAATGCGTTTAGAATGTACGGAAATCCAATCACATTTGCCACGTTACATCTTACCTAACTAGAAATAAGAAATTGCTTTTATAGAAATCTAAAACTGAGTCGTGCTTGCTTTATGGTGATAAAGGTCTTTCATATGGATAGGCTTCTTTTATCTCCAAATTATGCGCTTTGGAGCTGCTTTTAATGAAATTGTTAGCCCTTTCATCGCTCATATTGTAAGAAAGCGTTTGTACAAGAGTACAAGTTTATGGATGTCAGTCACGCCGACTGATCAAGCATCTCAACGTTGGGATACCCGGTGTGTACCCGAAACACCACGTCTCGGGATTCCTTCTGCGAACTTAGGTCTCCTATTGCTGTTCCACAAGGCTCTAGTGCACTCAGACAGACTGAACTCATCAGACTCACACCACTTACCCATAATGAAATGCCTAAGCCCAGTGTTACTCACCCCAAGCATCTCATTAAGCTTCTCACAGTTCCACTCAATTTTTTCCCCATAACATAGGAGGTTATCACAATATCAGAATCGTCCTCTACATAGTCTAGGTTGGAATAAAAGAGTTTGACAGCTTCAGGTAGTCGGACATGTTGATACTAAGAAACTTTTGCCACCCAAATCTAATGAGCCAAGAAAGAGTAGTACAAGAGGGGATCTCAGCAAACAGGATTCCACGGCCTCTATCAACATCACGATTTAACAGGCTGTTAAGGTTATCTTCAGCAGTGGGATCTAGAAACTTTACCTCAGAAGGGATCTCATCGGGTTTGTTGATGTCAAAGATTGCTTTAAGGATATCAGCCACTGTCTCTTCTTCACTGGAGTGTCCTTCCTTAGAGGCTGAAGGTTCCTTATATGGAGAGCTCTGCTTAGGTGGACTGGAATCACGAGCAAGAGAGGGTTGTGGAGTAGGTTCAGGAACTGGAGAAGGCTGTGGGGTAGGTTCACGAACAGGAGATGATTGTGGAGTGGGCTCACGAACTGGAGAGACATGGGGAGTGGTTTCACGAACAGGGGTGTGATCAGGAGATGGTGAAGGGTTAGGAGAAGGCTCTTTGTGAACGGTTTGGGATTTCTTTGATGATTTTGAGCACTTTGAGGGGTTCGCTGATGGCTTAGTTTTCGAGCGGGTGGTTCTGTAAGTAGGTGACGAAGTGGGGGATGGTGACTCCTTAGGTGGTGATTCTTTTCGCTTCTTCCCAGCGCTGGAGCCTGCGTCGATGTGCGTAGATCCGGCCGTTCTCGTAGCGAACCTAGCCATCGCCACCTATTCTAGCGTACTCTTAAGTGCCTAACGATGAGTTAATGTAAAAGACGTGCGAAAATGCGTACGGAATTTTTCCTTTTTCATTAAGGAAGTCGTTTGTTACATGCTCAAAGAAAAACACGAGTTCCTAATTACATGCTAGTCCTAATCACATGGGACGTGTACACGTACGCAGCAAAAGAGTCTTACGCGCCCGGCCTCAGAGGTCGTCATCCATACACACACGTCCACCCCAAAAGACGCTCGGAAGCTTCAAAAGATGCCTCGCAGGCTAGGCGATCACGTACCGTGATCGTATGTACCTACAACACATAACATAAAGGAATGAGCCTCCGTGGCTCAGTAAGCAAAAATCATGCATGACCTGCCGTGATAAAATCCCTCGCAAAGGCAATCAACCCAACCATCCCAAAGTATGAGGGCATCAACCCAACCATACTAAAGCATTAGGGATCAACCCAACCACACTAATCAGGGATATAAGGGCATCAACCCAACCATGGTAATCCCCCGACGCATCAACGTCGTTCGTATACTGGCGATGCATCAACGTCGCCGACGGCGCATCAACGTCGCCGACGATCAACGCAGTCCCGGTTCCCCGGAAGCCGCCCCTTACTTAACTTATAACTTGATTGCTCACCTCGACAATTACTTTTCGCTATTTGCGACATAATCATGCACGCTCATCATCTTATTACCCCCAAGTGTTTCGTGCATGCTCGTGCATATGCATAATGCGTTAATGCCATAATGCTTACAAATACCATGGATCATATCATACAAATACACATAAGCACCTAAGCACCTCATCACGTAATCACATAATTTAGGCACATACACACATGTTGTGTGTTGTAGTTGGATTTCCACTTACCTGTCATCCGTCGACTACTAGCTACTGATTCGGTGAAGTTTCTAGCTCCCGTCCTTTAGCATAAAAGTTATCATGTTAGTACTCTTATCAAAATCACCTAACTAGCTAAAATCTCGAATTTCCTAAGTGTAATATTATTTCCAAAGTCGCGATTTGCGACATATACTTAATTTGCGAGCTGATTTTAGACTCGTGAAATTTGAACAACTCACGAACTAACTTTGCCATTTGAGGAAACGATTTTACACTAATATAGATTCGCAAACATATAGTTTGCGAAGCTTGTGCAATTCGTGGAATATCTTCAAATACGCTTCGCCAAGTTCATTTGGTTCGTGAAGTCCAATTCGCGAAATGCTTGTGAATTTCGTCGAGTTGATCCTCACACTTCACGAACTACCTTAGTTCGCGAAGTCTCTCTTTGCCGCCGAGTCGGCGAACCTCTTGATTCGCCAAGTCTACTTTGCGAACTTATATATTTCACGAAGTACCTATGTTCAACTCGTGATGTGATTGGCCAAGCTTGCCTTGCTCGCGAAGTTTCGTAGGTTTGCGAACTATATTTTTGCGAACTCATTGTACTTCTTAGGGTTCGCAAACTTACTCAAGTTCTATAGTTCAGCCGCCACAACTTACGATTCGCCAACCTAGCATATAATTCGTGATACTATCACCCATTGTTCGTGAAGTTCATGGACTCATTTTTACCCTTAGGCCTAGACTTAACAACGTGACTTATTAGACTCGTGAAATATCCTAGTTCGAAGCCTAACATTCTACCAAATTTCGTCGCCAAATATTCTAGCCTAATTCGCAAATTGTGCCCCTCGATTAGTAGTTCGCGAGGTCTCAATGGATTTGCCAACTTACTCGGTTGGCAAAAGTCCTTGGATTCACCAAATCCATAGTTCGCGAACTTATGTAGTTCGTGAACTTCATCTTCGCGAATCCTATGTAGTTCGCGAACTACTCATGGTTCGCGAAATCCTTGGATTCGCCAAACTTCGTGGACTCACTCGTATCGCAAACCTAGTTCGCAAACCTCTACTTCGCAAACCTTCTACTTCGCAAACTTCTACTTCCCGAACTCAACCACTCATATGCTTCGCGAACCCCTTAGTAATTAACATCGATTCGCGACTTAGTTGGACCCGCGAAACCTTCGTTTGGTGAATCAACCTACTTCGCGAACTTTATTAGCCCTAGTTCGGTTCGCAGCTTTCCGTTCGCGAACCTAATTCGTGAAGTTCGTGGTTTGTTTGGTTCGCGAAACACTTCAAAGCTTGTTTCACGAATTCATGCAAGGGATCGCGAATTGGGTTTCGCGAAGCGAGTTCGCGACGTGAGTTCGTGAAGTCACATGGGTTCGCCGAATGTTGTACTTCGCGAACTACTTCCCTTGACCCGCGATTTTCGATTCGTGACATAATTACCTCCCGTTTCGCGAAGTGGCAGCGGATTCGCCAAGTGCACTTCGGTAATAGTTCGCGAACTAGGGTTCGCCAATTCGACCTTGCATGGCTTCGCGACTTTCCCGGAGTCAGCAACTTGTGGAGTCCGCGACCCTCACTTCGCGATCCCATGCAAGCGGAATCCCTTTTTGAGTTCGCGAACTTCTTTTCATCAAGGATTCGTGAACCATGGTTCGCGAGGCCATTATTTCGCAGCTCCATCGAAACCAAAAACACCTTTCAATTCGCGAAGCTATTAAATTCCCGATCAAACTACACCCTTTTTCCCAAGAACAATTTGGAGATCAAGTGAACCTCGTAAACCCTAAACACTCAAAACTCTAAAACTGAAATTAACATAAAGCACTAGTTTGTGTACAATTTCGTGTGCCTCCCTCCTTAAACATGTAAGATCCGAACTTAACATCCTAAATCGTAAGCTAAAAATGTAAGAACATAACGTGAATTTCTTACCTTCTCAAGCCATTGTTTCGAACTCTTCTCTTTTCTATCTTGTTGTTTCTAAATGTGACAAATCGGTTCTTACTTTCTTCCTTAAGCTCGATTTAAGTAACTCGGGGTGATGACATTGCCAAAAACCTCTTGGTCTCACTCGACGACTTGGCTTCTTTGGTCGAGCTTTCACTTGGTCTCTCTCTCTCTTGTTTCGTTTTTAGAGTGAGGAAATGCTTAGTGATTTTTGGGAGAAAATATCCTAGGCTTTGGCATGTGATGGACTTAAAGGATGACGTGGTCCTCCTTAATTCGGGGAACTTTGCTTCCCAAAATATCTTCTAAGGTTCCGGGCCTCAATTATTGTTCTACTTGGGCCTCGTAATCTTGGACCACTTACAATATTCTTGGGCCAAACCTATGAATCATCTTGGGTCTAAGATTGGATTTAAACCTAGCCCAATGGCAACTATAGTCCAATTCTTGTTTAACTAATATTATTTTCCCAACTTCAATTCTTTATATGTTTTCAAACATTCCTATTACTTCAGTTATTATTTAGGCACATATTTGGTTACACGAAACGAGTAAAATTACGTAAGCACATAATTAACGCACAATATTCACCAAATCACATGGGCACGTAATCCCCGAAATTCACGTAGTCACATAGGCATATAATTAATACATGAGATCTTCACCTTCTATTAATTTGGGCCAAGTTGTAATTTATTTGGGCCTTAATAAATTTTATTTGGGCTAATCTACTTAATTTAATAATTGGGCCGAGATTATTTGGGTCAAATATTAACTGGACGAGTTCCTCGTTCTGCATTTAATCCGTTTGAATACTAACTTCATCTATCCAATTTGTACAAAATAAATTACGCCTTAATCCGTATTTTAATTACGGGTATTACAGTTCTCACCATTGTTTTAGGGTTTTCAGAGGTAAAGGAAGTAAGGGACGATGAAAGGTAGAAGATGAAGTAAATGAGAGAGAGATAGATAGATATAGACGGTTGATGGGACGTGATGAGTTAAAATTCAAAAGAAATCGTGTGAGAGAGAAAGAAGATTTTGGCTCTTAAATCGAAAAGCTAAGAAGACTTATTTTGGAAAAAGATTTGAAGGGATCAGAATTTTAATTTCCTAATTTGAGATTTCTATTGAAGGATATCGTCTATATAATGCTGTGAGATCTTAGGTGAAAGAAGGGATCATCTTTCCTTAATTAGCTCCAAGATTCCTAAACGCTGACGGATATCACTGAATCTACTTTCTATGAGAGGCTTAGTAAAGATATCAGCCAATTGATCTGTGGTACCCACGAAATCAACGCTAGTATTTCCTTTTTGAACATATCTTGAATAAAATGATGCTTTATTTCTATGTGCTTAGCTCGAGACTGATGGACGGGATTCTTAGTGATAATAATAGCACCGGTACTGTCACAGAGAACAAGGATCTTATCATAGCTTAGACCGTAATCGCTAAGAGTTTGTCTTAACCATAACAGTTGTTGACAACAATTTCCTAGAGCCATATACTCGGCTCCGGTTGTGGACAGGGCGACCGCAATATGTTTCTTACTAGACCAAGTTACAAGGGAATTACCAAGTAACTGGCAAGTTCCACTAGTACTTTTTCTATCATCCCTACAACCCGCATAGTGAGCATCAGAGTACCCTACTAAAGGAAATTCTTCGCTAGTTCCATACCATAAACCTAAATTCATGGTTCCTTTAAGATATCTAATTATACGTTTAACAGCAGTCAAGTGAGATTCCTTAGGGTTCGATTGATACCTAGAGCACATACCAACAGCAAACATGATATCAGGCCTACTTGCAGTGAGATAAAGTAGACTACCTATAATGGCACGATACTTAGTTTGATCTACTTGTGTACCTGATTCGTCACTGTCAATTTTAGTTGTTTGGTGCATAGGAGTGGGCAGTACCTTGGAATCAGCCATTCCGAACTTTTGTAATAACTTTTGGGACCCAAGAAGTAATTAAGCTCCCCCATGAGACTCATTTCAAATTCTAGCTGCATAGACTTAGAAAACTCTTCGCAGAGCAGGTTATTGGTACTACCCAAAAATGATATCATCAATATAAATTTGTACCAGTAACATGTGATCACCATCATGCTTGATAAATATGGTGTTATCAATAGTTCCAGTAGTAAATCCCATATCTATCAGAAATTTTCTAAGTCTTTCGTACCAAGCCCTAGGTGCTTGTTTCAAACCATATAAAGCTTTATTTAATTTGAAAACATGATCTGAGAACTCTTCATTTGAAAATCCCGGGGATTGTTCGACATAAACTTCTTCATTTATAAAGCCATTTAAGAAAGCACTTTTTACGTCCATTTGAAATAGTTAAAATCTTTTAAAGCATGCATAGTCAAGTAATATACGAATGGACTCAAGTCGAGCTACGGGGGCGAACGTTTCCTCATAATCGATACCTTCTTCTTGAGAATAACCTTTAGCTACTAACCTTGCTTTGTTGCGGATAATGTTACCATTTTCATCAAGCTTGTTGCGGAAGACCCATTTGGTACCGATGATTGACTTGTCATGAGGTCGTTCCACAAGTTCCACACATGGCTCTTATCGAATTGAGCAAGTTCATCCTGCATAGCAAGATACCCATGAGTTTTCAGTGAGAGCCTCATTTACTGACCTAGGTTCCACCAAGGATAGTAGAGCATTAGGGGAATCCTCTGAAGATTGGTTTCGTGCAGTGACTCTAGTTTTGATCCCGGAGGTGATGTTCCCAATGACTTGGTCTGTGGGATGGCTGGATGCGTGCTTGAACTTTCTTTGAGGTGGAACTTCAGTGGATTCTGGTTCAGCAGTGGGATCACCAGTTTCATCCTGAGGAGATTCGTCAGTTGGTTTGCGGTATCTGTAAATCCGCAGGGGACATATCTAAACCTTCCTCGTTAGTAGCACCTGATGTGAGATACTCATCAAAGGTTACATGCATTAATTCATGTATAGTCTATTTTCTTTTGTTGAATACACGATATGCCTTAGAATGGAGACTATAACCTAAGAAAATGCCCTCATCCACCTTTGAGTCGAATTTCCCTCTTTTATCCCTATCATTTAAAATAAAACATTTGCAACCAAAAATACGAAAGTATCCTATGTTGGGTGTTCTACCATTCCGCAGCTCTTAGGGAGTCTTTTTCCGAATAGGTCTAAGAAAAACACGATTTGAGACATAGCTAGCTGTGCCAACAGCTTCAACCCAAAATTTCTTAGGAGATCATACTCATATAACATTGTTCTCGCCATTTCCTGTAGCAGTTGGTTCTTTCTCTCAACTACACCATTTTGCTGAGGAGTGATAGGAGCTAAAAAATTGTGTGTATAACGATGTTGATCACAGAAGGATGTGAATGAATTACTATCAAATTCCAATCCATTATCACTACAATTTTACATAGAGTGGTATCCTGCTCATTTTATAATTTCTTTACTAGTGATATGAAGTTCTCTATAGCCTCACTCTTATGTGGAAGACATATCACCCATGAGTACCTAGAGTAGTCATCTACAATCACAAATGCATATTTCTTACCTCGTAAAGACGTGGTTTGAACGGGGCCAAATAGGTCAAGATGAAGTAGCTCTCAACGTCTAGATGTAGAGATAGTATTCTTACTCCTAAAAGACGATTTGGTTTGCTTACCCAGTTGAGATGCATGACATGTTCTGTCCTTTGAGAACTTACCAATCGGAACTCCACGTACCAGTTCTTTGTCAGTGATATGGGATATCAGTTCCATGTTAGCGTGACCAAGACGTCGGAGGCATAACCATGAGGTATCCTGAGTAGCAGCTAAGCACTTGACATTTTGGTTAGTAATATCATCAAGTGTGATACAATATATATTCCACTGCCTAGATGCACTGAAGATTACTTGATCATCTTTCTAACTATGCACTTATCATTTTCAAAAATTACGGAATGACCCTTAACATATAGTTGACTTATACTGATCAAGTTGTGCTCAAGACCCTTTACTAACCAGACATCATCTATAGTGGTATTAAGAGTGTTACCTACTGTTCCAATTCCAATGATCTTAGCTTTTGTGTATCGTTTGTGCGAGCGCAAACAATGCGAGCATAGAACATTTGATTCAGTGCGACCGTCATTCGGCGGACGGCTTTTCCATGTGCGTTGTTTTTGTCACATACTTAACCTGTATGTGCAAGACGCGCTCGCGGAATTAAAGGAACAAGTGCAGCCTATAAGCTATGCAGTCAGTTACCTGATGCGACACCCTTCTTTATATAAGAAGTGGAAGGGTTTCTGCACGAATGTTCCGGTCAAAAACTTTGGTTTAGACGAACCTAATAGGTGGCATTCCACCTACAAGTTGTTGTCTTGCTTGAACGAATATCGACAGCATCTCTCCGATTTCTTTGCCGAAAACAGAGGAGAGTGTTCGATTCAGGTATTTCCACAAATGTGGGATTCATGCAACAGCGTATGTGAGATACTTCAAGTAATTCACGATGCCACTGAGGCGATGTTGGTGTATTCCAGTAGTCAGCGAGGCCGTTATGAGCATGACTATCAAGTGGCCAAATATTTTTCTGAGTTACCGGATGTCTTCCTTATAGCGAAGATATTGGATCCGAGATGGCGTTTAGGGGGTACGGGTAGATTACTAGAATGTTACTATTTGAAGATATCGTCGGGTTGTAGCGTCGATCCCGATTATTGGCAAATCGTACTTGATCGAGCATATGACTCTTTATGTCGACGGCTTTCGAGTTTGAGGACGACGATAAGCTCAACGTCCTTAGGTGGTGGTCGAGGGTGTTGCCAACGTATCCAACGTTGGCGAGGATCGTTCGGGAGATCCTTGCCGTCCCGGTTTCGACTGTCGCGGTGAAAACCTCGAGTACCAATGTCTTCTCGATGATTGGACTCGAGACGAGTTTCGCACCCAAGATGACCCGAACAGCGACTCGCCGGACATTTCCGATGACACCCCGGCACGAAGACAAGCGGTCCTTAGTTGATTTAATTACCCGTCCTTGTAATTACCCGTCCTTATAATTAGGAGCATTTATTGTATATGTCCTTAGTTTAGGACTTAGCATGTTATTTATACCATGTTTGGTATAACTAGATGTACAAACATTGTGCTTAATGAGAAGATTTTAGAAATTGATCCGAAAGACTTGCAATTCGATTTCTAGATAGAGAAACACAAGAATCTTCTCACTCTAAGCGAAATTATCTCTCGAACTCTCAACGAAGGTTTCGATCGAAATTCAATTCTCAATAATTCTAATCGATAACCTTAGGATTCGTGCCTAGGATCGTAGAGTTGATAAATTAGGACCTAACAATTGGTATCAGAGCAGATTCGTTCTGTTTTGAATCGAAAATTATTAGAATTGGATCGAAATTTGAATTCTGGTACTGCTCCATCGAAGAACCGTTTGGCGCGAATTTCAATTTCAATCTAATAGCTCAAATATGTGCTTCATTGGTTTGAATTTGATGTTTCTGTGCTCGTTTTTGTGATATACGTTGATTTCGATTAGATTTGTAGCTGTTTGAACTTCAATTTAGCAGATTTGATTTGATATTAGAAGTTACTGTTTGCGCGAAGAACAGTTTGAACACGTACTGATTTTGCTCAAATTCGATATATTTTGCTTCACGACGTGTTTAATTGCCTGTTCGTGCGTAGTAAGTAGTTGATTTCGAGCAGATACTTGTAATTCACAGTCCAATTCATCATTTTTGCTTGAATCAGTGTTAATTGTATTCTTTGATTTTTGCGATCATCTTAATTTTTCTCGCTAAGTTCTTCGATCAGGTTAATTTCTTGATCGAAAAACTCTGCGCGAGAATTTTTTCTCGATTAGAATACAAAGTCAGACTTAAAGTCGTCTTTACCAAGAATGACTTTAGTCGAAAAATTTCTCGAGCATTACTAAGCAAAAATCTTTTTCGACGAAGACCAATTTTGACCTTTGCGCGCGCAAAACTTTTTGTCGAAAAACATTTTCGGTCAGACTTTCCAAGTTTGACTAAGAGAAAAACATTTGCGTCCGAGAAAATTTTCCAGTCAACGGATTTATTTTGTAGAGAGAAACTTACTAAACGTATTGTTTCTTTGCGATCGAAATAAATTCACGATTAAGAGATTTTTCTTGACCGAAAGATTTCGAACTTTTTTTTTGCTAGTAAAATTTTTCACTGACATAGACTTTCTCGCACGAGAACAGTAACCAATACATTTTATCTCGATGCTATTAGTCTCGATCAAACTCTAAAGATTGAATCGAAAATAATTCTCGACTGCTTTAATATCAAACGCTACTAACTAATTTACTACCTGTGAAGCACGTAACATCAGTCCAAATTATCAAAATCAACAAATGAAGATCCTTCATCAACTCTAGAAAATAAAATGATGCCTACTCAATTGGAACGACAACTGTCCCCCGATACTCCAAAGAGGCGAATACACAGTTTGGAGAAGCCGATTTCTGAATTTTATCGAGCTAAAGGAACAAGCAGAAGACCTTCTCTCATCACTTGAGCAAGGTCCAGCTCAGTTCTGGGTAAATGTACCCGGTGACAACACTGCTAACCCTCCAATTCCTGCCTCTAGGCGACTCAAAGAACCTAGGGAATACACTACATAGAAAAGAGTGAGAGCTAAAGCTGACCTGATAGCCAAAAACATCTTACGCAAGGGATCCCAAATGATATCTATCGACAGATCGATAGTATTCCAACAGCTAAGGGAATGTGGGATGAGCTGTATAAGATGATGCAACGAACGGAAGTCGGTATCAAGGCTAAGAAGGCAAATATTCTCACAGGTTACGACTCCTTTAGAGCTAAACCCGAGGAGTGCTTACATGATCTCTACCAGAGATATCTAACACTCCTGAATGAGATGAGGAAAATAGAAATCACTAAGACAAACATGGAGACCAATGTCCAATTTCTTTCCTCTCTGCCCTCAGAATGGAAGAAGATATCCACACAAATCTGACAGAATAAAGATCTTGAGGAGTTGGATATCCACGCCGTGTTCGAAAATCTCACCCACCACGAGGAAGATATTAGCAAGTTTCAGAAGGAGCAGAATGGTAAACTTATCGACGACTTAGTTGCCTAGTCTCGGAGAAGAGTGTCACGCCCCAACTTCCTAATCGCCCATCCTAGCGTATTCCTATGTGCCTATCGAGTTGCGAGTAGTGAAGTGCACCAAAAACGCGTACAAATTTTTCATTTTCCATTTACGTAACGGAAGCATCGTTCTATACAAGACAAAAGAATGCATATCGGACATTATGTACCAGACATGATCTAACTACAAAGGCGAAGGTTGTCGGCACAGCAAAAGCTCCTATGCGCCCGGCCTCACAGGTCGTCATCCACACACACACATTCACCCCAAAAGCAGCGCAAAGCTTCAAAAGGTCGGCCTTGTCTTCCAACACGATCACATACCGTGGTCGTCGGTGCCGACAACACACAACGTAAGGAATGAGCCATCGAGGCACAGTAAGCAGAAATCATGCATGTGTGCACGTGTCACTCCTCGCAAAGGCAATCCACGCCGATGCATAACATCGCTACGC
Organism: Craterostigma plantagineum; assembly: GCA_027422505.1. Lineage (NCBI taxonomy): Eukaryota > Viridiplantae > Streptophyta > Magnoliopsida > Lamiales > Linderniaceae > Craterostigma > Craterostigma plantagineum. The sequence goes on along the minus strand of JAPQWV010001892.1, from coordinate 25,281 downwards.
AAAGGCAATCCACGCCGATGCACATAACACTCTGCAAAGGCGATCCGCGCTAATGCTCCTCGTACTCATACTAGTATCACTCAGGGCCCTCGACGTACTTACTATGCACCACTAAGAGCTCAATATCCTCAATAGGATCATGACAGCCACCCACGCTGGGTAGCCTACGCTAGGTTTCCCTAGGTCGCACCCTCCCAGGCCGTCCCCTTTGTCATACGGTAGCCCACGCTGGTAGCCTTCGCTAGGATTCCCCCTAGGTCGCTCCTTCCAGGTCTCTCCTTCCGCAAACAGGGCTGTTGCCTACGCCAGTTAGCCTACGCTAGCATAGCTAGGTCGCTCCTTCCTGGGTCGCTCCTCCTGCCTCATCATAATAACCGGCGTCGTACGCCGTATAGGGTGCCATAGAAGTCGCCCGTGACTCAACTGCGAGTCGACGCACCGGCCTATATCGGCGGGTCCTCGTCGCATACAAGCGACGTAATAGTACGCACACTCAGTCCCCCGACCCTCTCTCACAAGTTCGTGTGTGCACGTGAGTATGCGTATGCAAGTGAATGCAAACTAACCTTACCATATGAAAACATTACAGGACATTCACGAATTTATCAAATCACGTAGGCATGTAGTCACGCAATTTAGGCATACGCAAGCAAGTTGTGTGTCGTAGTTGGATTTCTACTTACCTGTCGTCCGAGCGTAACTAGTGTTCTCCTCGTTCGCTCCTAACCTACGACCTTTAGACATAAATATCGTTGTATCAGTGTTGCGCCTTTATAAGATACCTAAGTCATTATTAAATTGTTTCGATTATATTTAATAGGCTAGACTGTAAGTCGTTAGTTTCAATTCGAGGCTAAGTCCCTGCCCGGCCAATTTCTAAGTTATGTTAGTATTAAATTCTTAATCTAAGGAGTTCGGCGAAATGTCTAAGTATTGTTCGATTCATTCAATTTGTGAAGCTTGGAATCGCCCGATTTTAGAAATCGCTGTGTTCTTTACAAGGTGGCAAATCGCCCGTTTTGATTTGCATGGTATCTTCCATCGGCCGATTTCTAAATCGCCGTTCTTTTTTGTCATCATGGCATCAGCCCGAATTGATCTATGCGTTGTGCGTGAAATCGCCCGATTGATGTTCGTTGCACTTGGTTTCGGCCGATTGGGGTTGTACTTGAAATCGTCCGATTTCATGCATTTATGCTCACGCCCGATTTGTGCCCGATCAATTTGGTTTGCTCGATTTCATGCATGAAGGGTTTAGGGCATTCGGCCGATTTGGAAATCGCCGTGTCTTTTCGTCATTATGACGTTAGCCCGAAACCGTGCATGGAGTAAGGATTGTTTTCGGCCGATTTGAGGTCCTTCGCAGATGGAAATCATTCGATTTCGTGCTTGCATGAAATCGCCCGATTTCAGGGTTTTGAATCACTTCAAATCGGCGAGTCCTTCTATAGCCTAAATCGCCCGATTAAATTACATCTCGCACTCATTTCGATCTTTATATCAAATCGTACGATTTCCCATACCACTACAATCGTCCGATTTGTCACCTAATTTCCCCGATTCGATTAAACCTTAATTCATCTACCCGAAATCTCATTCTTAGTTCAGTCTACCCGGACTTTCATAAGTGCTAAAGGTTTCTTCAACTCAAATCGCCTCAAGCTTGCTTAAGATCGTCTCATCCTAATGTTACGAGCCCTAAAACACGTTAGGCTATCCCACACTTGATTATCCCCAAGAAAACCCTTAACAATGAATTTATTACTCTAGGTTGGGGTCTTTGCCGTCTAAAGTAGGCGTGAACTCCTCATGTCCCTTAATCATCCACACGGTTTAATGGATAATCTCACTGACGGAAATTTATAACAGTTTAAGGGAACATTTCATTTACTTACTCGAAATCCTCAACTAGTCGGAGTGGTCCTTTGGGTTGAATCCTCTCGGCTCCTTCCCCCCCCCCACCCCTTTTTTTTTCTTTTTCTTGGATTTGTTCGTTGATTTCAAGTGGGGTTATGGAGTTAGAATGATTTAGGTTGGATATTTTTCTTTACATAAGGTGAATAGGGTGTAGCTTAGGCGTGGTTGTTCCTTGTTTTAAGGGAACATGTTTCCAAGTTAATTTCTTATGGCTTGAGCCTATTATTCAAATTATAGTCCTAATCTTATAGGATGTTGGACCTAGGTTTTTATTTTATTTTCAATTCGGTCGATTAAACTTTGTCCTATGCTCAAATCACCCGATTCTGCTCTTCACAACTCTCGGCGATTTCATTCCATGATCGCCCGAATTCCAATCACTTAAGCACAAGTTCGGCGATTTCTTCTCCTTGTGCCACGTGTGATTTCTATCTTATTCGCCCGAAATGAAGCTTGGTAAAGCTTGACGAAATCACCCGATTCTAATTGTCTAATTTGAGCTCGGCGATTTCTCGTGTGCGTGCCACGTGTGATAGTGATAAAACTTTCCTAAGTCCTTATAACACGTAGTCTTAATTCGTGGCACATTTAGAAATTAAAATCACACATCATGTATTCATATGGACACAAAATTAATGGCACGTATTCGCACATGGTTCACATACAATTCACGAGCATAAAATCAGTAAGTTCACATAAACACATATCAGGTACGACATTTAAACACGTAATTTCTTAGGTCGTAGGCGTAATTTATTGGCCCTAAAGACTCACGGGGAACCCGGGTGCTACATCCTCCCCCCTTAAGAAGGATTTCGCCCCCGAAATCAGCCCGTTCGGAACAACTCAGGATAGCGGATTTTCATCTCATCCTCGCGTTCCCACGTGGCTTCCTCCACTAGCTGATTCCGCCACAGAACTTTTACTGGAGGAATTTCCTTGTTTCTAAGCCTCTTGGTCTCATGCATCAATATTTCCACGGGAATTTCCTCGTAACTCAGATCTGGTTTCAAGTGCTGGTGCAGTGAGTCGTCTATCAACACGTGGCTTGGGTCAGCGATGTACTTCCGCAACGTGGAAACATGAAATACATCATGTACCTGCGATAACGATGCTGGTAGTTCTAGTTGGTACGCTACTTCGCCAACTTTCTTTATTATCTTGAAGGGACCAATGTATCTCGGGCTTAGTTTTTCCTTCTTTCCGAACCTTTTGACTCCCTTCATTGGTGATACTTTCACAAAAACCCGATCATCCACCTCAAATTCTAGCGGTCTGCGTCTCCGATCCGCATAACTTTTCTGCCTGCTTTGCGCCGTGCGCATTCTCTCTCGGATCATCGTGATAATTCTCATCATTTCTCGTATCATGTCTGGGCCTAACATCGCCCGTTCACCGACTTCGTCCCAATGCACTGGGGTCCTGCACTTTCGTCCGTACAAGGCTTCATAAGAGGCCATTCCAATTGTAGCTTGGTAGCTATTGTTGTACGAGAATTCCACAAGTGGAAGGTACTTGCTCCAGTTGCCTTTCAAATCGAGCACACAGGCTCGTAGCATATCTTCCAGCGTCTGGATCGTCCGTTCGGATTGGCCGTCCGTTTGCGGATGATATGCTGTGCTAAATGTCAGCTTTGTCCCCATGGCCTTTTGTAAGGTTGTCCAGAACTTAGATAAGAATCTCGAGTCACGGTCTGATACTATCGACAGTGGTACTCCATGGAGTCGTACTACTTCTTGGATGTATAGTTCCGCGTATCGCTCCATGGTGAACGTAGTACCTATCGGCAGAAAATAGGCAGATTTCGTAAGCCGATCAACGATTACCCATATTGTGTCGTGTCCTTTCACGTTCCTCGGCAACCGCTCACGAAATCCATTGCTATGTTGTCCCACTTCCACTCCGGAATGGGTAAAGGTCGCAGTGTCCCAGCCGGCCGCTGGTGTTCTGCCTTAATTTGCTGGCAGGTGAGGCATTGGCTCACAAACATTGCTACGTCCTTTTTCATTCCCCGCCACCAGTAGTTAGCCCTCAAATCTCTATATAGCTTCATAGCTCCGGGTCGAATATGGTGAGTATGTGCTTCCGCCATTATAGTTCTGCGGAGGTCTATATTGTTCGGTACGTACAATCGGCTCTTGTAGTACATGCTTGTGCCGTCCCGAAACACAAAGTCCGTTGTCGACTGTTCAGTCTGCGCTCCTTTGATTTTCAGGTAAAACTCGTCGTTTTCCTGTGCCTCTCTGATCTGCTCCAATAATGTTGGTTGCAGAGTCAGGGCTGCTAACTTCACCTCGACTTCTCCCAATGGTACGATCTCCACGTTGAGTCGTTGAAGTTCCGTGCTTACTGATTTCCGGCTTAGAGCGTCCGCTACCACGCTCGCCTTCCCTGGGTGGTAGTTGATCACGCAATCGTAATTTTTCACCAGTTCCAGCCACCGGCTCTGCCTCAAATTGATTTCTTTCTGAGTGAAGAAATACTTTAAACTCTTGTGGTCGGTGTAGATTCCGCATCTTTCTCCATACAAGTAATGCCTCCAAATCTTGAGAGCGAAGACTACAGCAGCGAGCTCCAGGTCGTGCGTAGGGTAGTTCTTCTCGTACTCCTTCAATTGCCGTGAGGCGTAAGCCACCACGTTACCGTTCTGCATTAGTACGCATCCTAACCCGTTCTTTGAGGCGTCACTATACACTGAAAACCCTCCTGTTCCCGTGGGTATCGTCAATACTGGGGCCGTAGTCAGTCGCTTCTTCAGTTCCTGAAAGCTTCGTTCACACTCTTCGCTCCATTGAAAAGGCACTTCTGTTACGTTGGTTGGCTGCAGCCAGTTATTGATCGCCTCTATTTTGCCTGGGTCGACCGAGATTCCTGCTCCAGAAACGATGTGCCCCAAGAATGCTACTTGGTCCAACCAGAATTCACACTTCTTAAACTTAGCGTACAGCTGCTTTTTCCTTAATACTCCGAGTACTACTCGTAGGTGTTGTTCGTGCTCCTCCCTCGTCTTGGAGTAGATGAGGATGTCATCTATGAATACGATCACGAACTTGTCCAGATAGGCTTCGAACACCCGGTTCATTAGGTCCATGAAGGCCGCCGGTGCGTTCGTCAGTCCAAAGGGCATGACTAGAAATTCAAAGTGCCCGTATCTGGTACTGAACGCCGTTTTGGGAACATCTTCCTTTCGGATTTTCAGTTGGTGGTAGCCCGACCTCAATTCGATCTTAGAGAACACTGTGGCACCTTGTAATTGGTCGAAGAGATCGTCTATTCTGGGCAACGGGTATTTGTTCTTGATCGTCAGCTTGTTCAGCTCCCTGTAATTTATACACAGTCTCATCGAGCCATCCTTCTTTCGTACGAATAGGACTGGCGCACCCCAGGGAGAAAAGCTGGTCTGAATGAATCCTTTCTGTAGGAGTTCATCTATTTGTTCCTTCAACTCCTTTAATTCGGTTGGCGCTAATCGGTATGGAGTCTTGGATACTGGTGCTGCTCCCGGCACCAGGTCGATTGTAAACTCGATTTCCCTATCTGGGGTAGTCCCGGCAAATCTTCCGGGAATACGTCAGGGAACTCCTTAATCACGGGTACGTCTTTGAGTTTCGTGGGGGTGTTCTCTTCTGCCTTCAGCGCGAACACCAGATATGCCTCGCATCCGGAATTGACCAATTGCTGAGCTTTTAATGCTGATATCCTCGGAGTGCCTCTCCCCTTCACTGTCCCGTCGAAGTGAAAGGTCCTTCCCCTTCTACGCTAAACGTAACTATCTTACGGTTGCAGTCTATCACCGCTCCGTACCTTGAGAGCCAGTCCATCCCGGGGATCACCTCATAGTCTTCCATCGGGATGACTATCAAGTCTACAGGCAATTATCTATTACCGACTAGGATTGGGCAATTTCTTAACATTTGGCTAGTCCTAGTTGGTGCCCCGCTTGGAATTGCTATGCTATACTCGTAATCCACTCGCTCAGGCGTTACCCCGAGTTTCATCACATACTTCACAGACGCAAATGAGTGGGTCGCCCCGGAATCTACTAGAATGTACGTGAGAGTTTGATTGATCAGTAGCGTACCCGTTACCACCGCCGGGTTGTTCTCTACTTCCTCGGACGTGATGGTGTACACCCGTGCTGGCACCATCGGGGGTCTTACTGGGTTTCCTGCCTGATTTCCTGGAGCAATTTCAGGGCACTGCTTTGCGAAGTGGCCTATCTTTCCACATCTGAAGCAGGCGTTAGCCGGTGTGTTGCAATTTCCAAAGTGCTTCCTCCACACCTCTGGCAGTTAGGGAATTGTGCTGCCCCTTGATTCTGGTTTGGGTTCGGGGGTCTGTTCATTATCCCCTGAGGCTGTTGAGGACGCCGGTTCTGGAATTTCTTCTTGCCCCCTCTAGGCACGAACTGCCGTTTCGGGTCTCCTCCGCTCCATTGAGCTCCTTGCATCTGAGCGAATTTGCATTTAGCCTCTTGTTCCTTCACGATCCTGGCCTCCGCCTGTTCGGCAACCATAGCTCTTTCTGCTACCTGAGAGTAAGTAGCTCCCTGAATTCCCGCCATGCTCACATCCCTGTAGAGCTCAGGCTTCAATCCTTCCAGGAAGTGTTCAACTTTTAGAGCTTCTGTGCTGACCATGTGTGCCGCGAACCTGGACAGCTGCTCAAACTTCCTTATGTACTCGGCCACCGTCATGGGACCCTGCCTGAGGTTGATGAATTCGTTCAGGCGCTGTGCTCGAATCGGGGCGGTGAGGTACTTGCCCCTGAACAACTCCTTGAATCTTTCCCAGCTCATTGTAGCGGGGTTCTCTATCACCATGATGGTGTCCCACCAGTGTCCTGCGCTCCCTCGCAATAGGAACGCAGCACAGAGGGCCTTCTCCGCCTCTGGAACCCTGCTATAGACGAACATGCCCTCGAGGGTCCTCAACCAATCCTCAGCTGCTGTCGAGTCAGCTGTGTCGTCGAAAGTCGGCGGGTTTAACCTCCGGAATCGTTCCCCCACCATCTCAGTCCTCTCTGCCTGAGTTGGTCCAGTATTTGCAGCGTTCTGCTGGATTAATTGCTGGATCTGCGCCGATTGTTGGCGAACCAATTCCGTCAGTTGGAAAATGGTCGCGTCGCGATTGTTAGTAGGGGCTGTGTTCCCCTTGTTGTGATCATCTCCACCGCCACTACTACCTTCTCCTCTCGTTCTTACCATCTTTTATCCTACCCTGATTGTCCTATGGCCAATAAATTATACAACATAGAAATCCACATAGACTTAACACTTACTTGCAAGGCCGCTTCCGCTCTTTTGGGTGTGTGTGTATGGACAGCCTACAGAACCTGTGACCGAAGCTCTGATACCACCCTGTCACGCCCCAACTTCCTAATCGCCTATCCTAGCGTATTCCTATGTGCCTATCGAGTTGCGAGTAGTGAAGTGCACCAAAAACGCGTACAAATTTTTCATTTTCCATTTACGTAACGGAAACATCGTTCTATACAAGACAAAAGAATGCATATCGGACATTATGTACCGGACATGATCTAACTACAAAGGCGAAGGTGTGTCGGCACAGCAAAAGCTCCTATGCGCCCGGCCTCACAGGTCGTCATCCACACACACACATTCACCCCAAAAGCAGCGCGAAGCTTCAAAAGGTCGGCCTTGTCTTCCAACACGATCACATACCGCGGTCGTCGGTGCCGACAACACACAACGTAAGGAATGAGCCACCGAGGCTCAGTAAGCAGAAATCATGCATGTGTGCACGTGTCACTCCTCGCAAAGGCAATCCACGCCGATGTATAACATCGCTACGCAAAGGCAATCCACGCCGATGCACATAACACTCTGCAAAGGCGATCCGCGCCAATGCTCCTCGTACGCATACTAGTATCACTCAGGGCCCTCGACGCACTTACTATGCACCACTAAGAGCTCAATATCCTCAATAGGATCATGACAGCGACCCACGCTGGGTAGCCTACGCTAGGTTTCCCTAGGTCGCACCCTCCCAGGCCGTCCCCATTGTCATACGGTAGCCCTCGCTGGTAGCCTACCCTAGGATTCCCCTAGGTCGCTCCTTCCAGGTCGCTCCTTCCGCAAACAGGGCAGTTGCCTACGCCAGTTAGCCTACGCTAGCATAGCTAGGTCGCTTCTTCCTGGGTCGCTCCTCCTGCCTCATCATAATAACCGGCGTCGTACGCCGTATAGGGTGCCATAGAAGTCGCCCGTGACTCAACTGCGAGTCGACGCACCAGCCTATATCGGCGGGTCCTCGTCGCATACAAGCGACGTAATAGTACGCACACTCAGTTCCCGACCCTCTCTCACGAGTTCGTGTGTGCACGTGAGTATGCGTATGCAAGTGAATGCAAACTAACCTTACCATATGAAAACATTCCAGGAAATTAACGAATTTATAAAATCACGTAGGCATGTAGTCACGCAATTTAGGCATACGCAAGCAAGTTGTGTGTCGTAGTTGGATTTCTACTTACCTGTCTTCCGAGCGTAACTAGTGTTCTCCTCGTTCGCTCCTAACCTACGACCTTTAGACATAAATATCGTTGTATCAGTGTTGCGCCTTTATAAGATACCTAAGTCAGTATTAAATTATTTCGATTATATTTAATAGGCTAGACTGTAAGTCGTTAGTTTCAATTCGAGGCTAAGTCCCTGCCCGACCAATTTCTAAGTTATGTTAGTATTACATTCTTAATCTAAGGAGTTCGGCGAAATGTCTAAGTATTGTTCGATTCATTCGATTTGTGAAGCTTGTAATCGCCCGATTTTAGAAATCGCCGTGTTCTTTACAAGGTGGCAAATCGCCCGTTTTGATTTGCATGGTATCTTCCATCAGCCGATTTCTAAATCGCCGTTCTTTTTCGTCATCATGGCATCAGCCCGAATTGATCTATGCGTTGTGCGTGAAATCGCCCGATTGATGTTCGTTGCACTTGGTTTCGGCCATTTGGGTGTACTTGAAATCGTCCAATTTCATGCATTCATGCTCACGCCCGATTTGTGCCCGATCAATTTGGTTTGCTCGATTCCATGCATGAAGAGTTTAGGGCATTCGGCCGATTTGGAAATCGCCGTGTCTTTTTGTAATACCCGTAAAATTTATACGGGACTTTGATGTAATTACTTATGTGATTTTGTGAATTAGGAAGTCTAATAAAGAAACCCTAATCGCATAACAAATATATAAATTCTTATGGTTTGAATCAATTTCGAAATATGAGGAGTTAAATAAAAGTAATGGTACTACAAGATATAAGATTGGGCCATAATTAATTCAATAAATTCGAAATTAAAGCCCACAAGCCCATAAATATATTATATATAAATAAATAAATAAAATAAAATAAGATAACTATGAGATTTCTTAAATCCTAAGGTAAGAACCGTTAAGTTACCAAGATGTCTAATCAATGTCAACTTTCGAAAATTATATTTTTATTGTATATCCTTACCTTGTGACTTAAAAACAAACGTTAATACAAACAAAGAGGAGCAAGAAAACGAAAGAAGCTCAATTACATTCAACAACTCGAAACCCTAACTGAGGTAAATTCTTGAACTTAATATATAATTAGGCCATTTCAACAGTGATAAACGAATTTCATGACTAGGTAATGACTATAGCTTCGTGGGATATCATCTAGAAGACTTGGAATCTCTGAAATTTAGTATACGGTCATGAACATTTGGTTAAAGAGAGAGATGAGCTTTAACAATCTTTGGTTTTCTGTTCTTTTGAAACATAAGTAGTAGGATGTATCTTTCCTGGAAGTAGGATGACTTTTGCAAGCTAATTATAATAGTGAGTTAGTTTAGAAAACCCTAATTCTTTAAAATCGATTCATATTCGGTAAGCACCTAACGTGATGAAGTATTTACTGTGATGGATTTTGATATGTGATGGATTCGTGAGAATTAGATGTCGATATAGGATTGTATATGAATTAAAAGAAGATGTCGAAAGATATGTAATAGGAAGAATTCATTCAAGCTCGACATTTTGTATGTCTCGACATTTTAAGCTCGATATTTTATGTCCTCGACATCTTGAGCTCGACAAAGAAATATATCCGACATCTTAATAAATCTTGACAATAGACAAATAAGATCTCGGCACACTTAATAGTTCGATATGATTATATAAGTTTTTGTCTTTATCTAAATAAGTTTTGAGTTGTCGAATGAAAGAATGTCGACATGTACCATGGTCTCGACATTTGAGGTACAAAGCAGATAGGTTTCAAGATGTTTAAATAGCTCTCGACATTTTGTTAGGATCTCGACATTATTAATAGGTCTCGATATTGTTTAAAGGACTCGACATTTGTATTGGTAAGAATTCGAAGTTATAAAGCTTCGACATTTTGTAGAAATTAATCTCGACATTCATATGGTTTCGACATTTAGAAGGTCTCGACTTTTACATTCGACATTTTGGTAGGAATAATTCGACATTTGTATTCGATATTTTGGCAGGAATAGATCTCGACATTACTATTAAGGCTAGGTCTCGACATTTACATTTTTGAGGTCTCGACATTTCTTGCCCGAGATGTTTGATAACAATAGTAATAAATGTCGATAGGTTTCGATATTTAGATGTCTCGACCTTTTCAAGATTTCGATACTGTATTTCAGTTAATAAATTTACGGGATTTTGAATTTTACTATTTCTAGGGTGGGTTTTCAATAATTTAGGGTTTATTTATTTTAGGAATATCATTATTTTAGGTTTTCATTAATTTTAGGGTTTTCTATAATTAGGTTTGGGAACTTAAAAACTTATACAGTTTAGCAAATATACTGATATATAATATTTATTTATTCAGAGAATCGACTTATAGGGATTCCATCAGACCCCTCGTTTAGCGATATCGGGAGGACAGGTAGGTGGATTATCCATCTACAATACGTAAACACAAATTATGTATTTTCATGTAATTATGTGATTTACGTGACTTATGTGCTTTACCTATTTTACGTACGATTTATATAAACCATGTTTATTTATATGAAATTTCATATATATGCATATCACGTTAGGGCGAGAGACGGTTGTAACGTAGTGAGACGGTAGTGATATTAGATATCGACGTACGGGGTAGAATGAGATGTTTGTGACTGGTGACTCTTAGAGGAGTCGAGGTTGGGCTCACTGGGCACCTGGCGGAGACAGGCGTGATCGATCTGTCTACTCGGGCGTGACCGTCCCGAGGTGCATACCGCCGAGATATTGATTTGACCTGATAGGAGGCCATTGGCGTGATCGTCCAGTGCACTATCAGTGTATACTTTTGATGCGGAGCGACCCGGTAGGAGGCCATTGGCGTGATCGTCCAGTGCACTACCAGGGTAGGCTGCCGCGAGACTTGGGGGTGGCCTCCCAGTAGTCTTTGCGCGCGAGGGTGTCGAGCCTAACCTAGGCCCTGTATTGTGTGAAATAGGAATGTGGAAAAGAAAGAGTGTGCATTATATTATGTTGTGAGATATTGGGGTTGGGATTGAGTGCACACTTGCATACATGCATTTTATTCACCTACTGGGCAAATTGCTCAGTGTTTACGTGTTGTAGGTACTGAGTCCGACGCTGATACGCGTCGTGACTGAGGCGGCTGGTGGCGGTGCTCCACGGACTTTTGAGGGCGGTGCGGTACATGGATGAAGACCTGTGGAGCGGCGTTAGCGCTTTTTGTTCTTTTGATAATTTTTGGGCTTCGGCCCGTGTACAGAGATAACGATGTAGACGGATTTTTATATTAGTGTATATTATTTTAGGAAAAAGTTTTAATTAGACGGGCCTTCCGCGGCTTACGTTGCGGAAATCCGCCACTAATCCTAATTAGAAAAGTAGGGTCGCCACACTTTTCGTCATCATGACGTTAGCCCGAAACCATGCATGGAGTGAGTTGTTTTCGGCCGATTTGAGGTCCTTCGCAGATGGAAATCATTCGATTTTGGGCTTTGCATGAAATCGCCCGATTTCAGGGTTTTGAATCACTTCAAATCGACGAGGTCCTTCTATAGCCTAAATCGCCCAATTAAATTACATCTCGCACTCATTTCGATCTTTATATCAAATCGTACGATTTCCCATACCACTACAACCGTCCGATTTGTCACCTAATTTCCCCGATTCGATTAAACCTTAATTCATTTACCCGAAATCTCATTCTTAGTTCAGTCTACCCGGACTTTTATAAGTGCTAAAGTTTTCTTCAACTCAAATCGCCTCAAGCTTGCTTAAGATCGTCTCATCCTAAGGTTACGAGCCCTAAACACGTTAGGCTATCCCACACTTGATTATCCCCAAGAAAACCCTTAACTATGAATTTATTACTCTAGGTTGGGGTCTTTGCCGTCTAAAGTAGGCGTGAACTCCTCAAGTCCCTTAATCCTCCACACGGTTTAATGGATAATCTCACTAACGGAAATTTATAACAGTTTAAGGGAACATTTCATTTACTCGAAATCCTCAACTAGTCGGAGTGGTCCTTTGGGTTGAATCCTCTCGGCTCCTTCCCTTTTTTTTTCTTTTTTCTTGGATTTGTTCGTTGATTTCAAGTGTGGTTATGGAGTTAGAATGATTTAGGTTGGATATTTTCCTTACATAAGGTGAATAGGGTGTAGCTTAGGCGTGGTTGTTCCTTGTTTTAAGGGAACATGTTACCAAGTTAATTTCTTATGGCTTGAGCCTATTATTCAAATTATAGTCCTAATCTTATCGGATGTTGGTCCTAGGTTTTTATTTTATTTTCAATTCGGTCGATTATACTTTGTCATATGCTCAAATCGCCCGATTCTGTTCTTCACAACTCTCGGCGATTTCATTCCATGATCGCCCGAATTCCAATCACTTAAGCACAAGTTCGGCGATTTCTTCTCCTTGTGCCACGTGTGATTTCTATCTTATTCGCCCGAAATGAAGCTTGGTAAAGCTTGACGAAATCGCCGATTCTAATTGTCTAGTTTGAGCTCGACGATTTCTCGTGTGCGTGCCACGTGTGATAGTGATAAAAATTTCCTAAGTCCTTATAACACGTAGTCTTAATTCGTGGCACATTTAGAAATTAAAATCACACAGCATGTATTCATATGACCCAAAATTAATGGCACGTATGCGCACATGGTTCACATACAATTCACGAGCACAAAATCAGTAAGTTAACATAAACACATATCAGGTACGAAATTAAACACGTAATTTCTTAGGTCGTAGGCGTAATTTATTGGCCCTAAAGACTCACGGGGAACCCGGGTGCTACAAAGAGAAGCTCAAAACCACGAAAAGAGAAGATCATCAAGCCTCCTACCCCCTCAGAGTCAGAAGACAAAACAGATTCAGACTTGGAGCCTAACATGAAAGCGCTGGGAAAGCAGTTGGCGTTAATTGGGAAAATGATGAGCAAACAATACTTCAAAGGGAAGTCCTCATCATCAGCCAATAGACTTCGAACCTCAAGTACAAAGAACAAAGAACGTGCACCAGAGACCTCCGAAGTCAAGAACATCGAAGAACCGACCAAGTGCTTTAACTGCGGAAAGCCTGGTCACTATGCCAGAGAATGTACTCTCCCAAAGAAGAGAGACGCTAACTACTACTCCAGGAAGCTTCAACTCACTAAGCAGAAGGAAGCTGGAGTAGCTCTAATGGCAAAACAAGACCACTGGCTCGAGGATACATCTAGCTCAGAGGAAGAGAATCTCGCCCTCATGGCCCGCCTAGACCAGACGGACGAAGACCAAGCATCCGAATCTTCTCAGGAGGAATTTCTCCTTCCACATTATTGACCATGTTAGAATCGTATCAACTAGCATACACTAACATGAAACGTGAGCAGAAAAGCGTATAGGAAGTAGAGAAGAAATTAACTAAGTCTCGGGAAAGGATAGCTAGTCTCGAAGCGGAAATTAGAACCTCAAATGACAAAATAGAAAAACTCTCTAAGAGTCCCATTATTAGAGAGGCTAAGTATATTCCCATAGAGAAGCATAGGTCAATAACTAAAGAATTGGAAGACATGCTAGAAAATTACTATAATTGTTTGGTTAGGAATCTCAATGAGAAGGCTACCCTCAATTGTAGAATCACTGAAGAGACTACTAAGGTCACCAACCTAGTAGCCTAATTAGATAAGTCAAATACTAAGGTTTGTGAACTTACGAAAGAACTTGACGCCTGTAAAGCCGCCAAATTAACGGTGAAAAATAATTTTGCTCTCTTAGCAGAAGAACGTAAGAAGCTATACGCAAAGGTAAAGAACTTAGACGATCTTCTTACGCGAAGGGGACAAACTGAACAAACTATTTTCCTAAATCAGCCCAAGGATACAGAATTTTATAACCCATTGAAGGCTTAGGTTTCACTAACCCTAGTGTTTTAAAGAAAAAAAGAAGCTTACGATATAAAATACATGGATTTAGGCGTAAACACTCTTATGAACTTTACTAAAGCAGACGATATAGTTGCTTTAGAGTTAGTTAAGAGAATAGCCACACATAGGGCCCAAATCCCTTTGTCTATAAAGAATTAAATGACAGCAACAAATCTAGGGACCCTTGACGCCAGTCTGTTATTTAATTCAACCTCCTGAGCCTCAGCCAAAAATCGAGGAAGCCAACACATTCTAAAATTCTCCCTACAAACCTCCTATCGTGAAGCAGATAGAAGAATTACAAGCTGCATTAGATAAAGAAAGAGAGAATTTTGAAATGAACAAGAAAAAATTCCTAAAAGAGATCGAAACACTAAGAGCCTCCTCGATCTTACAAATACTTCTCACGCATCTCCCACGAAAGATAACATCGTTCTGAAAAGCGTGAAGAGTGAAAATTCCCTTCAAATGATCAAAAACGAAAAAATAATACTTTAAAAAATTCTAACTCTAATCCTGTTTTGTTTACGTCTACAGGGAGCGTAGAGCCAACTTTAGAGTTGAAGGCGGATGTGTCTAGTTTAAAAATAAAGAAGGAGCCCGTAGATTTGAATGCTTCTAAGAATATATCTTCTTCTGTACAAATAAAAGGCACTCGTAGAAATAAAAGAGCTGTTTCCTCTCTCAAAATAATTGCTTCTACCTGTTCCTTAAAGCCTACCACATTTAGAAGCACTAATTTTGAAATAGGCTCTACCCCTACAATAAAAATTGATCATTCTAAGACAAATGCCTCTAAGATGACCAGTAGGAAACAATGTATAGCCATAAAGAAAGCATATGGCGCTGTTCATGCTTGTTCTCACCTAAGGTATCCCGTTAAGATAGAATCCCCTAAGCACCTTAGGCGACTATCAAATGAAGATCTTTTCCACGCTCAAGCCTACTAAAGCATTTGTCCGTGCTGAAATTAATCTTTCCTGTAAGGTTCAACCTAATGGATTCCTAAATCCCCGTCTAAAAGGACGAAAGCTGTAAAGCCCAAGTCTTCTACAAAGGGCACACCCAAATCAACTTCTTTAAAGATGACTTGGGCTGTTAAGCTTCTACTAACACTAATTTAGGAATCATATCTGAACCAACATCTAAATCTGCTAATCTGAGAGGACCCATTTATAAGTGGGTACCTAAAGCTCTTTAAATTGTTTTTGCAGATCCATCATGTGTCGTACCTCGATTCTGGTTGCTCCACACACACGACGGGAACACAAGAGCTGCTGAGCAACGACCAAGATCGACAATGGCAAAGTCAGATTTGGGAACGAGGACTTAGCCCCCATTCTAGGATTTGGGGATATCATTCTGAAAAATCTGACGATAAAGGACGTCTCTTACGTCGAAGGTCCTGCCATAACTTGTTCAGCATAGGCCAATTCTGCGACAAAGGATTCTAGGTGGTCTTTCTTGCTGACCGGTGCAAAATATTGGACAGTCATAACAAAAGAACTCCTCCAAGGACTTTGGAAATCAAATCTTTACACGATTAATCTGACGTCCGTACGGACCACGACAGCTGTTTGCCTCATCTCCCAGATTACAGTTCAGAGGAACAGCTTATGGCATCACCGTGTGTTTCATCTAAACATCAAAGCTCTTCAACAACTATCAACGAAAAAGGTTGTTCACGGTCTTCCAACTATTATTATACAAAAAGAGCATCAATGTTCGGCATGTCAACTAGGAAAAATGAAGCGAGCATCTCATCACGTCTACCTAGTTGCCTCTACTTCACGTCCTTTGGAGTTGTTACATATGGATCTCTGTGGACCTATGCATACACAGAGTATTAATGGGCGCAAGTACGTACTAGTTATCGTTGATGATTAGTCTCGCTACACATGGACGAAGTTCCTCCGAACTAAGGATGAGACAGGGGACTTGATCATCAGTTTCGTGAACTCTACTCAAAATTTACTCCAGCAAACCATCCAAGCCATCAGAACAGATAACGACACCGAGTTCAAGAACAAGTACCTCAGTGAATTTTATCAGCAATTCTCAGCCGCCAATAGGGATGTCAACGGGGCGGGGCGGGGCGGGGATCAGGTCCCCATCCCCGTCCCCGCGTCGACGGGAATCCCCATCCCCGTCCCCGCGAACTTAACGGGGAAAATTCGTCCCCATCCTCGTCGGGTCCCCGCCCCCGCGGGGATTCCCCGTCCCCACGATTTTTTTTAAAAAAAGTTGTATTTTCATTATAATATAAATTGGAAATATTATTTATACTATATTTTAAATGATATTTATATTATAATTATAAAATAATGAGTAAGAATATTATTTTAAACTATAATTATATAAACTATGTATAAAAAATATTATTTAGATATTAATTTAAGTTATAAAAATATTTTATTTAAATAATATTAATGGGACGGGGCGGGGATCCCCGGGGGCGGGGACTATGATCCCCGTCCCCGTCTACGGGGACAAAAAATTCCCCATCCCCGCCTCGCGGGGATTAAAATTCGGGGATTCCCCGCCCCGTTCGGGGCGGATCCCGGCGGGGACGGGGAATCCCCGCCCCATTGACAAGCCTAGCCGCCAAGACGCCTCAACAAAATGTTGTTTTGAAAGAAAGAACCGAACTCTAGTGGAAGCCGCACACACGATGCTGATTCATTCCGGTCTCCCACACTTCCTTTGGGCTGCAGCAATAAATACCGCCTGTTTCACTCAAAACATGACGGTGGTTCACAAGCGCTTTGATATGACTCCGTACGTAATAATAATAAACAAGCCAGTACCCATTATTTCTTCTTCAAGGTCTACGGGTGCAAGTGCTTTGTCGCGAACGACAAAGCAACGCGCTAAGTTCGACCCTAAAGCATTCGAAGCCACATTCGTCGGGTATTCATCAACTTCAAAGGCGTACCGAGTATACATCAAGTCCAACCGTTTATCAAAGAAAGCTGTAATTTCACTTCCACGAAGTGGAAGAAATGGCTCCTGCACACCTTAGTTCAGGACCCGTGCCAAACTCGATCGCTTCTAGTCACATCAGTCTAGAACCTGTACCTAACCAGTTGGCTTCTGAATACCACAGTCCAGAACCCGCATCATTGGTGTTTTGGCACAAAACCAACAAGAGATGGCATTGCTATGAATTCAACGTCAGAAGAAGCTCTAAGACTTGTATTGGAGGACTTGGACTATCTCTTTGAGCCCATATATCGGCCAGACACTATTACAGCTACACCTTTAGGGGACCCCCCACTCGACGAGGCCGATGTACCAAGCTCCTCAAATGTCCCCACCTCACCCGATTCAGAATTACCATAGATCACTGAAGAACCTACCATAGTTCATGAGGAAGTCTCATCGGATTCGTTCAATCCAAGTGTAGAATTAGACTCTGTGCCCGTTTCCAAGCTGACCCCAAAGAATCTCTTCTCTATCTCACCTTAAGCCGCCCCGATATTATGTTTGCCACTTGCCTCTGTGCCCGTTTCCAAGCCGACCCCAAAGAATCTCACATGCTCGCGGTCAAGCGAATTGTTCGCTACCTAAAGGGCACCTCGAGCTTAGGTTTATGGTATCCTAGGGGCACAAATTTCAAATTAATTGGCTATACTGACGCTGATTATGCAGGTTTCCGAATGGACAGGAAAAGTACGTCCGGTGGCGCTCAATTCCTAGGCGAAAAATTAGTCTGCTGGTCATCCAAGAAGCAGAACTGCGTCTCAACGTCGACGGCTGAAGCTAAATAGTCGCGGCTGCCAGCTGTTGCTCGTAAATGCTATGGATGCGGACTCAACTTCGCGACTATGGGTACAATTTAAATAATATACCCATTTATAGCGATAGTCAAAGTGCCATTGCGATTACGTGTAATCCTGTTCACACTCACGCACAAAACACATAGATATACAACACTTTATAAAAGATCACGTAGAAAAAGGCACCTTGTTAGGTCCTCAGATTAACAACTCTACGATCCTAGGCTAGATCATAGTAATTCGATCGTTTAGATACTCAATTGAATTCGATCGAAATACTCAAGTTAAGAACACGAGAGAGAATTCAATTAGAGTGAGAAAGTTACTGTTGTTTCTCTCTCTAGAAATCGAATTGCAAGCCCTTCGGATCAATTCTCTAAACTTTCTCTATTCAGCTCAATTCATTTACAAGTATTTATACCAACAATGTTGGTATAAATATCTAACTAGTCCTTAATCTAAAGACTAATATAAGTAAAGCCCCTAATTACAAGGACAACTAATGAAATCAAGCACAATTACAAATGATATTCTACATTCTCCCCCTTTGTGCTTGATTGCGTCTCCGCGCTGTTCGTCCTTGTCGGGCATAGTACGATCTGTGCAAGCCCAGCGCATGCTCATAGTCCCTAACAGTCTCCCTGAGCTTCAGGCGCTCCTCGATGTCATCCAACAATTCCATCAGGAGGGGCTGTTCTCTCACAAACTGGTGGATCCTCAGCATCGTGTCTCTATTTATCTCTTCCAACCTCTGTTCGATAGTTCGCCTGACGATCTTGAGGGTTCCATCGCAAAACTTGTGAATTTCTATCTTCAGCATCATCCTGGTCTTCTTGGCAATTGGATTGTGTAGGTGATGCCGGTGACAGAGCTGATGTGTATATGATTGCTTGGAAGTCTCTCGATCTCAGGTCCTTTGAGATGTGGTTCGGCCATTTTGACCTTCTTCATATTGCTCTCAAGCGCCATTTGAAGGTCGTGAGCGGCGAAGTATTTGACTTGTCGCATCATGAACCGATAGAGCCCTTCGAGGCCTTCTTTCTTGATGAAGTCCTGAGGACCTTTGTACTTCTTCACGTATAGCTGATAAAGACGGTAGACTTCATCGGTGGGGAGGTACGGCAGGTCTCTCTCACTCAGTTCCTCTCGGGTCCTGTCCACTCGTTCGATGATGTAGTGAGGTGTTGGAAGTCCTCCTTTGGCACAATAGACACTGAGGAGTTGGCAAATTGGGGAGAGTTCCCTGAAGTGACTCTTCAGTCGATTCTTCGGGATCCCCAGCCTCACGTCCGGTCCTAGTTGGGTCAGAATCCACAGTATGTCATTCTCTTCTGCTGATCCCAGTGAGAGATCCCTCTCAGCTCGAACTCATCCGGCTTCTTAATTCGATCCGGTGACCTCCAAATGTTTTCCCTGACTTCTTCAAGGAAAGGTATCTCTATGTGAATGTTTCTCCCACGGCGTGTCGATCCGAACGGTCCCTGGCATCTGTCTTGTAGGGGAAGCCGCTCGCTGTGCGATCAACTCCGGTAGCCTTGGGATTTTATTTTGGTAGTCTACACCTTCTTGAAGTTCGTCGTCTTCAATGATCACGAGGTCCACGGATGCTTGTTGTAAGAAGTGGCGTACGTCCTGAAGCCGTTGTCTCTGATGCTCCTCGGGCATGAATGGGTCATCCACTGGCCTTCGAAGATGTACTTGTCTAATACTTCGTGTGGATTGACTCCATGTCCAGAGGGTCCCGGTTGGTCTGGAGCGACGGAGGGAGTAGCTTGGGTAGCTGCCAGAGCTACAAGCATTGCAGCGCTTGCTTCTTCTTCCGGAAGCAAGGGGCTTGAGTAGATCGGCGGTGTGGGCGGAGGCATCCTAAGGTCAAAGGTTGGTGGGTCGATATGTGGTAGAGTGGCTGTGCGGTGCGTGGTTTGGGTAGTTTGGGTAGTATGGGTGGTTTGGGTTTCACCAGCTCTAGCGCTCGTCTGCGTAGTGCCCGAGCCTTGTCCTTGGCCAGACGTAGATGTCCTCGGCCTCTTCTCCCCTCATGAGGGTCCTGATCGTCAGGATCGTCATGTCTGCGCCGGGAGTGGGAGCTTTGGCCTCGGCAGCTGTCAGTCGGTGGCACAGGATGATCCACCAATCGCCGATAGAGGGATTCTTCTTGAGGTGATCGGATGGACAGGCCTATCAAATGGGCGAGGAGAAGTCGTGGAGCTCGGTGATGGGATGGTGTATGGGTGATGAGGATGGAGGAAGTCGCTAGAGGGTCGGTGGGTGTAGGTTGTGGAGGTGTGGGGTGGGTTTGTGACGAAGGGCCTTCAGAGGCAGGTGCTTTCCCGGTATCTCTTCGGGATGCCTCGAGAGCTTGAAGTACTCTCTCCGTGATCTTGTCTTCCATAGACTGTACAGCGGCAGAGAGAGCAGCCTGGAACTGCTCGTTCGTCACAAAGGGTGTGGACGCCTCCATGGATGGACCAGGACGACTGATGTCGCCTGTTATCAACCCTAGAGTAGACACCGACTCTTGGGGTTGGCTCACAGTCACTTGAGGTTGTGACTGTATGAGACTTCCACCCAATCCTCGAGTCGAATCCTGAGGATTCGCCTCTATGGGTGTTAAGGCAGGCTCAGGTTGCGCCTGCGAACCAGACACCACGTGAGTTGGTTGCGGCTCAAGATTGGTTGGTTGGTGTTGGGGAGGGCTCACATGGTGATCTGCCGGGGGCCCTCTAATCATTGCTTCCGTTAAGTTGTGTTCCCCGCAGAACCTCTGATACTCAGCTCCCGCGGGGTCGGCGAGCCTGGGTAAGCTGAGTGGAATTGGCATCGACGGTTGGTCCAGGTCCGTGAGCCGTGGGTTGTGGAAAAACTTAAGCCTTGGCGGCTGGTCCACCAGGAGGTAGCTGAGGGATGTTCTCTGCATGTAGCTCCATGAACTCCTGATGATTACGTTGAACCAGCGAGCATATGGCACGTCTTTGACCTTCGGTTCTCCTTCAGCCGAATCTGTTCAGCTAGATCGTTCCAGATCAGCTGTGCAAAGTCGTAGTTTCTGGCGAAGGCGAGGCGTGAAAGATCCGCAGTATGTTGCCGTTGCCCTTGTCGAATCCAGCGTGTTTGGGTGATAGACACTTGTTTACTATGCCGAACAGTGTCTTCCAGGGGTGAGGGATGCCGCTGATCTGGACCTGAGCTAATCTTGTAAGCGGCGGTTGGTATCCCACGTGCATGAAGTCCTGAATCATCTCAGCGTCGGTCGGGAGCGGGTCGTAGTTGTCGTGGTGGGGCAAGTCCAGCATCATCCCGAACTGGCTCTTGCTCATAAGAATATGCCGCGTCCCGAGTTTTGTAGTGAAGGGGAATGCTCCATTTGCTACAACTCCTTGTATATATCCCCAGAATTGCTGGAGATAGACCATCGGCACTGAGGTAGTGACCGTCAGCGCGTGCCAATGGGGGACCTCTGAGGATGGATACGATGATCTCGTCCGGGCACCGAAATGTGTCCAGATCGAGCTGAAAGTTCGTATCCTGAACCTTCAAGTACATATTGTGATCATATATGTGATTGTATCTTGGGTAGCTGTCCATCTGAAATATAAGATATATAAAGTTCATTAGTTCAATTTTATTTTTCAGTCGAGATATGAATAAATTTCATCAAACTATAGTAATATTGCAAATGATAGCATGTTCGATGAATTTTGAATTGAAATCATATCAAATGCATAGTGTATGTTCGATTTTAAAAATCGTGATGGCATGAATGTAATTTCGAAGGAAATAGTTGTCGCGTGAAAATTGGTTCGAAATTTCGCTAAGTGTTAAATCAGTAAGTCACTGTTCATGCCGAGAAAATTTTCGCTCGAGAAAATGAATTGCAATTTGATTTCATATACACTGATTTCAATGAAACGTTTCCGTGTAATTTTTCGATCGAGAAAATTTTATTCGCTAGCGTTCGCTACAGTGTAAAAGACTTAGGAAAAAAATTTCTAAGTGTTGAGTTTGAAATTGAGACTGTAGTCGATCAATTTACGATCGAGAAAAAATTCCGTGTAAATTTACGATCGATAAATTATTTCTCAGGTAAATTTACTATCGAGAAATTTCTTCGAGGGAATAAAATTTTTCGATTTGAAAATTGTCGAGCGATATGTGATTTTCGATAGTAAGTAAAAATTTCGCGGCGAAATATTTTTATCGAGAAATTGGTCAACGACGAAACTAAGTCAATCGTCGAGAAATTTTTCGATCAATTTATTCCAAGCGGCAAATTTACGATCGAAAAAGTTAAGCATTGAAAAATAAATTTCTCGCTGCTAACATTTTTGCGACCGAAATGAAGTGAAATCGAAAATTTATTTTGCGATAGTAAGTTTAACGCTCGAGTTGAATTGCATCTAAATTATCTACTCAGTGCATAAGTTTTCGCTCGCAGAAAATTATAATTGGATTTTTCGATGTAAGTTTATCGGTCAAAATCTTTCGTGATGACTTAAATCAAAATTTTGCGATCGAAAACTAAATCGACAACTATCTCGATGAAATTGAAATCCAATTAAGATAATTTGTGATCGACAAAGTTCTTCGACAGCTTCAAAACTTCAAAATACCCAGTTTCATCGAAACTCTTTTTATCATCACAGATGGAAATTTTCCTACGATTTACGCTATCGTTTCATCAAAAACATCGAATCTATCTAAACAACAGGCATTTAACTCAGAAAATCCAAGAAACATTTGCAAAATCTTAACGGTCGAAAAAACGTTCGAAAAATCTTAACTAATCATGCGAAAATTACAAAATTAAATGCGCATCAAGTTATAACATTTGCAATCATTAACCGAATCGAATTTCTACCTTAATCAAACGATTTGAAGTGCAAATTAGAAGATTTTTGAAGAATTTTGTGTCGTCTGAGAAAGTTTTGCGTGAGAGAATTTCTGTCGATTAGGTTTTGCGTGAGAAAAAGTTTTTCGACTGACAAAAAGTGAACTTTTAATAACTTGCTGTAAATCAATGTTGGGTTTGCGATGGACGTTTTGCGATTAAATGGATCAGGCCCATTACTATTTGCGCTTGAGAAACTTTTGATTCGAAAATTGCTTCTCAATTCAAGTTTTTCGATCGCAAATTATCGCGGCCAATCAAATCGTTTCCAACACTGTTTACGATCGAGAAACTTTAGATTGCGAATTAATTCAAATTTCCAGTTTCTCGATAGTAATTCTTCTAAAGAATTTCAGATTGACCCTATTTCAAAATAAAACCCATTATAGGGCTCCCCCTTAGTAATTAAAATATATGCAATTAACTCCCTGCATTTTCCGAGTAGTAACGTCTAGCTCCCCTGGTAGTAGTTTAAACAAAATATGTACCACTTAGAGATAACGTAGTAATAATGGAGTTAATCAACAATTATTTTTGGCAATGTTATTTTGAAATATCTGGTCTTGGGTCTAGCTCCTCTTTTTGTAGTGTCGACGTCTCATTCCTTGAGCTTGAAAGATCTGAAATACTCAGAGATAAACTTCAAAAATATTTGGAGCTAAACCACGATTTTTTTTATACTTGCTCCCCCTCAAATGATGCACAGGAATTAACTAATTATGCAAGCATATTAAATCAATTCAAGTCACGAGCATAAAAACACACAAATTTACCAAGTAAGTATGTGTACATGGTCCCCGAAAACATGTACTTCAAAATATTGTGCGAGGGTTAGAGCATAGAAAAACTTATCGCATTTTAAACAATTCAGTACCAATGCAATCTAAATTGCATTTAGAATGTGCGATATACTAAGGAAATTCGCATTTATTCAATCAACGCATATGAAACATAACCTTTCATGTCAAAATGTGCGAAGTATATATTATATATATATTATAATTTTTTTCGTATTTGACTATTATTATAGTATGGGGTCAGATTATTTTGCTTCGATCAATCGTCAAGCCTAAAATTTCACGAGACATTTGAAAGAGAAAATGCCGTCATGTCTTGTCGTCAAAACTAAAGTCCTAAATTCATAGACTGCTCCATTTCGACAACTCTCACAAGGTTCGCTCTTGCTCTCAATAATTTCGATCTTGGGATTTTTATATTATTATTACTCAAGTCAACACAAGCAGTTTCAAGTCAATTTACTGTGATCGAGGTGTGTTTAATCATTTCACCCAAGCGAGAGACCGCCGATTGGAATCAAAGGGGCGTAAAGGTTTTAGTTTGGCTAGGACTTAGAAGGGAAGGAATTTAGAGGAGAGTGAGCTTACTCTTCGTCATCTTCCATTTCTATGTCTGTCTCCTTTCTTTTCGGCATCTTTCTTCTTTTCTCCC
Source organism: Craterostigma plantagineum (assembly GCA_027422505.1). NCBI lineage: Eukaryota > Viridiplantae > Streptophyta > Magnoliopsida > Lamiales > Linderniaceae > Craterostigma > Craterostigma plantagineum. The sequence continues at coordinate 855 of JAPQWV010001892.1, read as the reverse complement.
TCATCTACTATCCCTTTAATGAGCTATGCTCAAGCTGAAGCTCCGCTTCTCCTGAGGCTATAGGAGATTATCGTAGGCAAAGTTCTTCTTGTTGATTCTCGGACCGATACCGTGCTCTCTTCTCTTAGTCCTAGATAGGTTCAGAGATTATCTATTTGGAAAAGTTCACGGTATGGAATTCGTACCCGATGCTGCGTCCTCTTCTCGTTTCCGATATAAGACCGGATTATCGTTGGAGAAGTTCACTTCGTGGTGCTCCTCTTCCAGCCGTTCTGACGAGCTTACGAGATTATCCTCGGAGAAGTTCGCAGCAGGAACCATGCCACTTTCTACAAGGTAGTGGAAGCCGGTTCCTTTGGTCTTTGTGCGCTGAGCAATGCCTTCTTTTGTCATCATCCTACTTTTTTTGTTATCTCTCCCTTCTTTTCTCGTTTGAACAACCATTCGAAGAGTATAGAGTTCGGTTGAAGGCTGGGAATGGGTTTCAAAATGAAGAAGAGGGCGTCGGAGAAGGCTCAAAGTGGATGACTAAGGGCAAACGTGGGGGAATTTTATATAAGGCCGAATGAGGAATATCCTAAACTCCCTTATCATTTTCTAACGATCTGACACAGGTGAGTATGAAACCAAGAATCACTAGGTAAGACAGTAATTGATGTGTGACTCACTCGAGAAGTAGATCCAAATAAAGAAAGAGGAACAAGGTGAATCCTCACACATGTAATTGACTTTGTGTCTAGTGGAACAATCAAATGACCTTTTAGACACAAGGATGCGACTTAGACTGACAATATTAAGCAATTAGATCGATCGCATGTCGGGGTAAAAATTCTAAGTGACTTTAGATCAAAGCAT
>JAPQWV010001891.1:0-69851 GCA_027422505.1 Craterostigma plantagineum | reverse complement strand
GACACAATCGGGCTCTAGTTTTTCATCTTCGTCGCGCTCACGGCCATGAAGATTGCAGGCTGACTTGCCTCGCCTCAGCAATGTTCACGGCCACATACTTTCTTCACGGCACGCCATGACATGACCAGGTCACTACCAGTGCTCCAATGGCCACGCCCGCGACACCTCTCTGCGTGTGCCGACGAGCCCGGCTGCGGGCACGTTTCGGGTGTGCGCATGCATCGATCTCTTCCCCGATTGATTTCCAACGATAATTCCGAGTTTGGGTCATAATTCCCAACAATGGCTAACCCTAAAAACAATCAGCTCACAAAGTACCAAACTTTACGACAGACAAAATTTGTGTAGTCCGGCGACGCATTTACGCATTTTGTAAGATTAATATCTCAGCAGTTGAACTACTTCAAACACTACCAAGAAAGAGTAAGCACACTCATGGAGACGAGAAGGCTAAGAGCCTCGTAAGCGGTTCGTTGGTACACCGTTGGAAACGATTTTGTCAACAACTATTATTTCGTTCCTTACTCACCCCGATCACTCCAATAGTCTCGCCAACATACGCGCCCTTCGTCGTGTCCAAATACAAATACGTTCTAAAGGTAATGATGTTTATATGCACGCCATACTATGTGATTTTTTGATATAAGGGTTGGCTTGTTTTATGGAATTTGGTGAGGAAATGTAAAGAAAATGAAAAGGAAAAACTTAATTTTTGTGTTGGGATGATTAGAGATAATAGGTGACGAAAAGAAAAGAAAACTAAACTAATTTTAAAGCTAAATCATGAAAATTCAATTTCCACACCAAATGGTGGAGGAAAAGAAAGGAAAGCAAGAGAAAATCGTTTTCTCATTAGTTTTCTTTTCCTCACCAATTTCCTTGCTCCAAACACAATTGCTAACTTATATCGACGAAGTTATTGAGACTTTATTCATTGGGAGCTCGGCGCGTGAGATTAAAATTTTATATTAAATATGTTACAATGGTTCTAAGGTTTTTTCCCCATGCAATAGCGAAGTGTAATTTGGTCGGTTTTATCTAAATCTATGATTCCCAACAACGTGATTTGTTTAGGATAGGATATTTTTCTCTCTCTTTTGGCTATTTTTTCATGCATATTACATAAACTAAGATTGAGATTATACGTTGACCATTACCAACTCTCTTTAAATAACTTCTTATATATACATATATTGATCATAATGTACAAAGGTCACACACACATCATAGTACGCCATCTAACAAATGAAGACACTCACAAAAAGAATTGTTGTGATAGCAGTGTTAACCCTAAGAACAAACCTAGCCGTGGCATTATTACAAGCCGACCATGCTCGGCAGATATTACAGCTCGAGAAAGTAATACTTGTAATAAAAAATACATGACTTCAAACCTTTCCGCCAGACTGTTACTCCTCCGAGGACGATCTTGGAACGCAAATATCTTTTGCCTGGTTCGAATTTTACTTTTCATTTTAAAATTAACATTTGGGGCACGACCAAATTCTACTGCGATATGTCGACGCCAAAAGGGTTCGGGCGTTTACGGAGTTTTCGATAGGAGATCGCAAAGAATGTATTGCAATGCAAGGGAATTATGAGATGAAGAGATTTGATCGAAAACAGAAATTGGAGGGAAAGATGAAATCGTAAAACTGTATATGAAACTAAAGTATTTAAGTTATAGTATTGGCGCGCCTGTTATAGGTTTAACAATGAGTAAAAGACTAAAATGCCATTACTACTCAAAAGACATAAAGGTCTGTAAAAACATAAAGGCCCATAAAACGCAAACAGTTCTTCAACTCTGTTCTTGATCTCAGCTCTTCGACATGATCAGTGGCTGTTTTCATATATGATCTTGACGTCTGTTTTCTGATAATTCCAATACGCCCCCGCAAGATGGACAGTATATGTTCATGACGGACATCTGGGACAGGAGACTGTTAAGGATAGAGGCTGGTAGAGGTTTAGTAAATATGTCTGCGACTTGACCTTCACTTCGAACTGGCAGCAATTTGATGTTTCCTGTGCAAAGATGATGTCGGATAAAGTGACAATCTATCTCGATATGACTGCTTCTCTCGTGGAACTTTGGATTGGAAGCAAGCTGTATAGCTGAGCTATCACAATAGATAACAGGAATCTGCTCAGGACTATAACCAAGCTCTGTTAGCAGCTATTTAAGCCATAACACCTCCCTAGCTGTCGAGCCCAATGCTCTGTATTCGGCCTCAGTTGATGATCTCGCAATGGTGGTTTGCTTCTTTGCCTTCCAGGAGATCAAATTGTTGCCAAGAAAAGTGCAAAGTCCCGTGACTGACTTCCTAGAATCTGGACAAGTGGCCCAATCCGAGTCCGAGAATGCTTTTATCTGCAAGTCAGTGGAAGAAGACATAAATAAACCTCGACCTATAGTATTTTTAAGATACCTTAGGAGATGATGGGCAGCTGTCAGGTGTGAAGATCTTGGACTGCTGATGTATTGACTTAATTTATGTGCTGCAAAAGTAATATCTGGCCGTGTAAAGGTCAAATACAATAATCTACCAACAAGTCTTCGATATTGAGCCGGATTAAGTAAAGGATCACCATCTGTTGCAGTCATCTTGATCCTTGGGTCCATGGGTGTTGTGCTCGGCTTAGCACTCAAGTAACCTGTTTCTTCAAGTAATTTCATTGTATACTGCTTCTGAGAGATGTATAGGCCTTTGTTGTTCCTTGCCACTTCTAGCCCAAGAAAGTATTTCAATGAGCCTAAGCTTTAGCTTGAAGATGCCATGAATAAATTGCTTTGCTGCATTTATTTCCTTGAGTGATGGACCTGCGAGTATCATGTCATCCACATAAACAAGAATAATAATCAGACTTGCACCTGTTCCTTCGATAAACAAAGAATGATCTACCTTTGCTTGTCTGAAACCAAAGGTTTGCAGAACTTGGGACAACTTTGAATTCAAATGGCTTGACGCCTGTTTCAGACCATATATTGATTTCCTTAACTTGCAGACATGCTTCTTTGAGCCATCTAATTGCAGCCTGGTTGAATAACCTGGTGGAAGTTCCATGTATACTTCCTCGGTTGATTCCCCATTCAAAAAGGCATTATTGACGTCCATTTGAAAGATATGTCATTCTTTCGAGGCTGCCAATGATACGATGACCTTTATTGTGCTGGACTTTGCAACTGGGGCAAAGGTGTCTATATAATCAACTCCCTCTTGCTGATTATACCCCTTTGCCACCAAGCGGGCTTTAAACCTCTCAACTGTACCATCTACATCCAATTGAGTGCTTGTCTTGAGATAGAGGAACAATAGACCAAGTCTTTTCTCTTCTAAAGCCTGTAACTCCTCATCCATGGCTTTCCTCCATTGATGGTGTTGAATTGCTTGGTGGTAAAACCGTGGTTCAGTTGCTGTAGATACTACCAAAGTGAATTTTTCATATTAGCTTGAAAGATTACTGTGAGTAAAGAAATTGGAAACAGGATATCTATCTGTTATTGATTGATAACAGTAGTCCTGTAAGTAAGATGGTGGCCTTGATTGCGTGGATGATCTCCTTATTTGTTGCACATTGTCTGGGATGCCTGCTGTGTCTGAATCACCAGTGTTAATTTGGTCACCAAGTCTTCTTCTTTTGCTTGATCTGTCATTGTAGTATGATCTGTTTCATCCAAATTTGCTTCCTCTTGATTTGTATATGTGGCCATTTCTGCAGTATCTTGATCCAAGTCTGCACTGATAACCTGAGGTAAGACAAGTCAGGAAACTCCTCAGTCGGCTGTTCTATATTCATATCAGCCAATGGGAAAATGTGCTCATGAAACTTTACATCCTTGTTATATAGACCTTCTTAGTGTCTAACTCTAGAACTTTGTATCCCTTGATTCCATTGGGATAGCCAATGAAAAGACAAGCTTTAGCTCGTGGCTCAAATTTAGTTCTATTAGCAGCAAGGGTAGAAGCATAGCATAGACATCCAAATGATCTAAAAACAGTATAATCTATTGGTTTATGATATAGCACTCATAAGGTGTTTTGTACTGTAATATTTTCGAAGGGGTCCTGTTGATAAGAAAGGCTGCTGTAAGGATACATTCATTCCAGAAGATCAGCGGCAGCTTGGACTGCAAATACAAGGCTCGAGCAACGTTGAGAAGGTGTCTATGCTTTCTTTCAACAACCGAGTTCTGTTGAGGAGATTGGACACAAAAGAATTGATGGAGTGTCCCTTTATCCTTCAAGAAATCTGTAAACTGCAGCTCATTTGCATTGTCTAACCTCAACACCTTTATTCTGGCCTTGTTTTCAACCATATTAAAGAAGAAGGGAATTGTGCTGATAACTCATATTTATTCCTTAACATGAATATCCAAGTGTATCTTGTGTGATCATCTACCAAAGTCAAGAAATAATTGTGTGATGTGTGTGAGGTAGTGTGTAATGGTCCCCATATGTCGCAATGGATGAGATCAAAGGCAGAACATGCAATATTATTTTCAGAATCGAAAGACACTTGCTTGCTTAGCTATCTTGCAAATGTTATGGGAAGCAGAGACATTTCAAAAGTTCAACCCATTTCTAATCTTATTCAAGATATCATATGAAGGATGACCTAGTCTCTTATGCCATACATCTAAAGAAACTGTAAAAGAAGCAGATGTTATGGGAAGCAGAGACATTTCAAAAGTTCAACCCATTTCTAATCTTATTCAAGATATCATATGAAGGATGGCCTAGTCTCTTATGCCATACATCTAAAGAAACTGTAAAAGAAGCAGAATTTGTCAAAACACGCTTATCTAACTTCGTATTATCTACTAAATCAGCAGTGTAAAGCAGATAAAGTCCTTCTCTCTTATTACCCTTGCCAATCATCAACCTGTGAGTTGAATCCTGAATGACAAAGTGGTCATTGAAGAAGGTTAAAACCAAATTATTAGAGGTAGCCAAAGAACTCACTGACAGCAGATTATATTTGAAATCTGGAATGTACAAAACTTCGTGCAAAATCAGATTTGAACCAACTCTGATTGTTCATGCCTGATCCATTCTTATGGAATAATTGTTAGGTAAGACAATATAAATAGGATCTATGAAGTTCAATGATTCAAATATTTCAAGACAGGAACTTATATGTCTTGAAGCTCCTGAATCAACAAACCAGAGTTCTTTATTGTGTTGAACACGAATGTTAAAAGACAAACACAAACACCCGTTCCTTGCATTGGTTGACCCATAGATTGGCTGGCATTGGAAACACCATCTGATTTGTTGAAGAGCATCTTGAACTGCTGAAGTCGCTGTGGATTCAACTATTGAACAAAATTTTCTGCCACAGTATTGTACCTTTCTGAGTTATATGACTCAAGTGGGACCTGATTGACCATTTGATTTTTAGGCCTTGAATTCTGCTTGAAACTTGGTGGATACCCATGCAGCTTGTAATAGTTCTCGACAGTGTGACCAGGCCTGTTACAGTGGGTACAAAAGGGCCTCGATCCATCCCTTTTAGTCTTAAACCCTGCTTTCTTGTTTTGCAGATAATTGACTGGAACAGCTGGTCCCATGGTGTTCTTGGTTAGTAGAGACATGTGATGTCCAACATCTTCCTGGGTACTGACAGCATTAGGGGTTGGAACTAAAGAAATTGCTCTTTGTCTTTCTTCTTGAGCAATTAAAGAGAAGGCTTTATTAATCGGTGGCAGAGGCTCCATCAGCAAGATATGTCCCCTGATATGCGCATAAGACTCATTGAGTCCCATGAGGAATGTTATCACATAATCATTCTCAAAGTAAGGCTTCAATTTGTTGACACCCCCGCATTTGCATTCTCCACAGGTACATGTTGGCCTGAACATTGAGAGCTCATCCCATAAGGTCTTCAATCTCGTGTAACAGTCATGTGCTTGACTGATTCTGATAGTGCCTTAACAGCTCCTTTCTCAGTGTGTAGAACCTTGGACCATTGCTCTCTTGAAACCTTTCTTGAAGGTCAATCCAAATAGCTCTTGCAGACTCCGGATAGAGAATGCTTGCAGAGATATCTTTTGATACTGAATTCAGAATCCAGGAAATTACCATATCATTGTTCCTTTTCCAGGCGCGGACCAATTTCTTGTCACTCTGCACTGGTCTATCAATGGTCCCATCTATGAAACCTTTCTTGTTCTTAACCGATAAGGCAATCAACATTGCCCTACTCCAAGACGCATAATTGTCCCCAACGAGGGGCTGATGAAAAAGGATCAACCCTGGATTGTTCGTGTGATGAAGGTAGAACGGATTGAGCTGATCATCCAAAGGAGGAGCTTCAATCGATTGTTTTGATGAATTTGATGAATCATGGACTAGTTTCGCCATTTCTTGAAACTTGAATTGGGTGAATTTGTTTATCTAAGCGCAGCTGTTGATCTAAAAACTCTCTGATACCATATTGCAACGCAAGGGAATTATGAGATGAAGAGGTTTGATCGAAAACAGAAATTGGAGGGAAAGATGAAATCGAACTGTATATGAAACTAAACTGTTTAAGTTACAGTATTGGCGCGCCTCTTATAGGTTTAACAATGAGTAAAAGACTAAAATGCCCTTACTACTCAAAAGACATAAAGGCCCTTAAAAACATAAAGGCCCATAAAAACGCAAACAGTTCTTCAACTATGTTCTTGATCTCAGCTCTTCGACATGATCAGTGGCTGTTTTCATATATGATCTTGACGTCTGTTTTCTGATAATTCCAATAGAATGTGCCTTTTCTATTGCTTGTGGTTGATTAAAGATGATCGGCCGTGTTTAGTACTTTCCGAACGGGTGATAAATTATCAAGTTCTTTATTGCCAAAAGTGGAAAGAAATATCTTAATAATGTTCTTGCAAAAATCAACTAAATATATTGATGGTTATGTAAATACTTATATAATAAGAACTTTTATATAATTGCAGGGATAATAGGATTCAATTATGGCCCCTTAGGGTTCTACTACTAAAATCCAAATATATCGATCAAATCCTCCTTTTGATGATCATAAATGTTGGAATAGAGTAGAATTAAATGTATGATACACTCCATAAGTTTAAGGTTTTAGGTGAAATTAACATTCGAAGCTCAATAATGAGATTGTTGGTACGGATGAATCCTCATGAAAACCCAGTGTGAAAAAAAAAAACCGTTTTGAAAAAAAAAAAAAAAACAGCGTTTTAGGCTAAATGAGAAATTCATCTGTTAATGTCAAATGTCAATATAAAAACCACAATAGCAAAATAAAAAATTTCAATATGTTGCTTAACAATAACATGTGATACTATATTATGTTTAACAAATGAGGCCATACTAAATTAGATATATATCTGTCCGAATATTATTAATGACCTCACTCCATCGAAATCTCCCGATTTTTCTCTGGAGTCAAAGTGAACAATTAGAAAGAAATAATAAATAATTAAAAAGTCTTCCCACTCAAAAACAGCTTGTCCATGACCATCAATTTCGGAATTACTTTTTTTTAGTTTTTTTTCTCTGATTCAATTCTTCAATGATCATTTTTAACAAATCCACCATCAACACTACAATCATCAAGGGTCTTTCATTCTCCTGAAGGACCCTTCCTCTTCATTTTTCTCCATGCGCGCAGAAGCTTTGATATCTCGACATACATACACCGACGACGATACACACAAAGATACCATAATTAACCCAAAATCGACCTTCCGCAGATTTTTACTTTTGTTTTCCGACGATGAACGGCGAACGTCGCCCGCATGCATGACACAAAATTTCGATTCCCTTCTCTCCGTCTTATTACAGTCGCACGCTTCGATTCTTGGTTTTCGAACGATATATAGCCTGAAGACATGAACTGCTTCCCATGTTTTCAAAACAGGCAACAACAAGAAAGCAATAATAACGACAACAATGCCACCTTGGCGCCCGTCGCCGAGCCGCCTAAACCCGTCGCTCCACCACCACCTCGCGGTATTATATTCGTTATTATCTATGCGCATATATTAACAATTAACATATATTCGTCTTAAAATATTGAATGCAATATGAGGGCAAATGTAGTAGAAAAAGTTGCCTGGATTCCTTTCTTTAATTTGTATCGTTATTACAGTGGACAACAACCTCGGCCAAACCCCAGCGGTAGATTCGAACCATAACAGCTCTGCGCATGATCATTCGAAGGACGGCGGCGAAAACATTAGTACAGTAAAGGGCTTTACATTCCGGGAACTCGCCAGCGCTACGAAGAATTTCAGGCAAGAATGCTTATTAGGGGAAGGTGGATTCGGGCGAGTCTTCAGAGGAACTCTTACACCAAGCGGACAGGTTTTTTTTATTAAATGTAAAATTACGCGCACGAACGAAATTAGTGTTGAGCGTTTTTTCTCCGTTTTTTTCGTTACTACATCCAGCAGATCGTTACCGTGAGGCAACTACATAGAAATGGGACTCATGGAGCCAAAGATTTTCAGCTCGCCGTTTCTTCACTAGCTGAGATAAACCACCCTAATCTCCTTAAATTAATAGGGTATTGCGCCGACGGCGAGCAACGCATATTGGTTTACGAGTACATGCCCTCGGGTTCTTTGAAAAGTCACCTTTTCGGTAAGTACATCATGTCTTCTTACAAGATTGCTTATTTACTTTGCAAAAAAAAAAAAACATGCCTTTTTTTTATTACAAATATGGGCAGAACTTCCCGCCGGGAAGAAGCCGATGAACTGAACGACGAGGATGAAAGTAGCGTTGGGCATAGCGCAAGGGCTCGAGTACCTTCACGAGAGGGCCGACCCGCCTATCATATACCGAGATTTGAAGTCCTCGAACGTTCTCTTGGACGAGGAGAATAATGCTAGGCTATCGGAGTATGGGCTCGCCAAGCTCGTGCAGATCGGCGATAACAAGATGCCGAGGGTTATGACGGCTTACGGATACTGCGCTCCCGAGTACGAAATAAACGGCGAGCTGACGTCCAAGTCTGACGTGTATAGTTTCGGGGTCGTGTTGTTGGAGCTTATAACTGGGCGACGGGCGTTCGATTCTTCGAAGCCTATGGACGAGCAGAATCTCGTCAGTTGGGTAAGTCTCACGGAGTAAATTTAATTTCGTAACGGTAACTTCTACGTAATTTGATGTTAGTCCTCTGAGTTATACATATCCAGAAAAGTCGTATATCTTTCACGAAATTCATTTTTCGCCCTCTTAATTTTTCCTTGTTCAAAACTTGCCCAGTATGTTTTCGAGAAAGATAAGGAAAATAATGTTTGCTTGAACAAGAACGTCAATGAAATTTGCACAAAGTGACAGGGCTACTTATGCATGTTAGTTGAAATTTTTGGAAAAGCACTATTCAGGTAAATGTTGTAAACACATGGACTAGTTTTCGACAGAGACAGGTAAGTGTATGTTGAATTTCTTGAAAGTTATGATAAATTTTAGTTACTTCGAAATACGAAAAGCGAGGAAAGCGAATTTCGTGAAAGTTATATGACTAAAAATATAGTGTCTTTCATTGATTTTATGTTAACAAAAGAGTGGTTTGACAACAACTGTTGCTTATATTATCGACAGGCACAACCGATTTTCCGAGATCCATCGAGATTTCCCGACATGGCAGATACCCTCCTCCGAAAGGACTTCCCAGTGACGAGCCTAAACCAAGCCATCGGAGTCGCCGCAATGTGCCTCCAGGATGAGCCACAAGCTCGGCCCTTCATCAGCGACATTTCAGCAGCCCTCTCCTTCTTAGTAACCGCCCCGCCCGAAGCGCCCATTCCCACACGCCTCCTCTCCATACTTTCCTCTCGGGTCGACTCGAGCAGACAGTACTGCGACAACAACAACTACTCCATGAGGCTCAGCAATTTCTCCAACCACTGTAATAACAACGTCGAACAACGAATTAACTGTCCGAACGAAGGCGAAGAAGATAGAGAGAGCTCGTCTGACGACTCTGACTATGAGTATAACGAAGACGACGATGACGGCTCGTGCAGTTCGGACCATGAAAAGGGTTTGAAGGGAAAGAAAAGGATCGAAAGTCGCTCGAGCTCAAGAGGAAGTTATTGTAGGCGTTCGAGCTCGAGGAAGAACGATGGCGTTCTTGGGGAAAATTATGATAGCTCGAGCAGCGAAGGAGAAGAAGGGTCATTCGATGGACGCTATAGTAAAAAGAGTCGTAAAAGCGTTAAGGAGCGGAGAAGCTTTGGATCTTTGAGGAGAAGCTGTGCGACGGACTCGGAGTCTGATGATGGTTTGGAGGATCGTTGAGACGTCGGTTCGGATATATGTTGATGATGGTTTGACATGTGGCTTAAGGAGGATTTGAGCATGGATGGAGACATTTTTCTCAAGTTCATATGAACATCTTTTTTCCTCAGCTGAGTATATATTCATTCATAGGGTGAACAAAAAACATGAAATGTAACTTTTTTTTTTTCCTTAGCTTCTAGTCTCATTTTTTATTTTTAGTTTTGGGAAGCATATAATAATTATACATAATATAAAACTTTGGTTTCATCTTAACCCTTTTTTGTTGGAAAAATAACTAGGGTTTCTTTGTAAAATGGCCGGATATTATCTAGAATCATGTTTGGAAATTCAGCTTCCAAAGACAATATTTGGACCGTTTATCGAGTTGCACCAAATTCGTCTTGGGATAAGACTGGAGATTAATATCTTGCGTTTTGTTGATTCGGAGTGCCTCTGTCGAAATTGTTTTGCATGTATTTATAGCATATGTCAAGTAGGAGTGTTCAAACTTCGGATAAAACCGCAAAAGCGGCCGAACCGAAAAGAACCGAACAGAAAGAACCGAACCGAAAAAAAACCGAACCGAATTGTAAAAAATCGAACCCAACCAAACTTAAGTGGTTCAGATATCGGATTACGCATACGTAAAATCGAAAACGGAAAAACGATCGAAATTATCGTACTACATTAAAAACAGAAAAATATTAAAAATCATTTGTTTTTCTCCCATAACGTAAACAACATAGTAAATATAATTTCATTGTTATACTCTTTTCCATTTTTAGGTGAATGTTTTCCTCACCTATCAAATACAGTTTTTCTTCCAAATAATTGTAGTATCTTCAGATGAACGTTTTTATATTTTGGTTAGATTTTGTTCCATTTTCATGTTGTTTTTTCGGACCTTTGCTATGTTTTTGCTACATTTCTCGTCCCATAAATCTTCTTTGTTTCTTAATAACCATAAATTGTTTTATGTATTTTCACTCATATTATTTTTTTTATTGATATTAAATTCCTAACCAAAATACCGAACCGAAAAAAACCGAACGAACTGCAAACTGAACCGAACCAAATAAAAACGGTTCGGATATCTGATTAAGCATACATAAAACCAAAAATCGAAAAAGCGAACCGAAATTATAAAAAACCGAACCGAACCGAACCGACCGATGAACACCCTAATGTCAAGTTGTGTCTTTTCGTATATAGACACAACTCCTTAAAGAAGGTGTTTGTTTATTAACATATATTACCTTTAACGAACCCTTTCTGGTGAAAACATACATACCCTTTCGGGCGAAAGGGTTTGGGAGTTTTGCGTGGGGATGTCGGCCGTGCAGTCTTGCATTCCTGGAACAGTTACACGTTACTGTTGCTAGTACAGTGATACAAGCATCGCAACCTTACAGTCGTACAGCCTCGCAACCTTCCAGTCGTACAGCCTCGCAACCTTACAGTTGTACAGCCTCGCAATCATACAGTCGAACAGCCTCGCAGTAATAGAAACTCGTGCGATTCTAAAGTCATTCAAGTACCAGACAAATTCGCGGTTCGACTAATACGTTCGAAAATATACCACCCTTTCCCTCGGAATATACCAACACTAGGGGCGTTGCCCGTATGAACCAGCAAGGGGCCGCAACCCCATTGTATGGAATTTTGGGTTCCGGAATAAAAGCTTTCCGGGCGTTCACTCCGCACGTCCTAACCCGTCTATGTCTTATTCCCATTCACAGACAGCATTTTTCCCATGCATTGTTCATCTTTTTTAATTCTATTATTTCCAAAAGAAATTCTTGAAATATTAGTGTTCCCGTTTTTAATTATTTGGAATTACTTCGCAATTTTTTTTTATCTTGTTTGAAGAAATAAAGTTTTTTTTTTTTTTGTTCTGCATCCCTAGGAAAAACTGCTCAACCATTCCTTTTATATCAAAGGATACTCTGTAGCGTTATATATTTGTGTGCGTGAGCACATAATAATCAATGTAGATAATTCAAACGTAGGCCCATAGCTTCTACGAGGTCAACGAGGCGGTCGCCTCGGGCCCAACTTTGGAAGGGGACCCAATAATTTTTATACATGTATGTATATATATATTTATATTATAGTAAGTTGGTTTATAATTTCATTTAAACAATAAAATAGAAAATTGTGCAAGTTATTCATCCGCCTTAAAGTTAAAAAAAGCAAGCACAAAGTTTACTTTCTATTAAATTTTGCACAAACAAAGAATGACGTTTCTCTTTTTTTTTTTTAAAATAGACGTCATTATCTTCCTATTTACCCAACACAAACCAAATTTCTCAAAAAAATAGTGTTTATATATAAATATTTAAGCATTTGTTGAACATTCAAGTACTCCCTGTTTTGAAATACCAGTCGTTTAAGGTGATTGCATACATATTAAGAAACAAAAAATCTCTATTTTTACCATTAATTAACTATTTTATCATATTACTCTAATTATTTTAATTTAAGATGAAGGATAAAGTTGTAAAGTTTCCAGCTATTTTTCTTGAAAAAGTAAAACTACTTTATATTGAAAAAAAAAAACTAAAACGACTTATATTCCATATAGATGGAGTATTTCTTTTGTATTTATTTATTTAAGTTACACTTATAATATAAATTTTATGCTATATTTCGTATCTCATTTGGAAAAAATTGGGCCCGAATTTGAGTTTCGCTTCAGGCCCCGACTTCTTCAGCTACGGGCCTGTTCAAACGCTTCCCATCATTATTTATTTAACAAAATTTATTTGTATAAAATCGTGCACTATCATCCTTGTAATTGAGCGCCTTCTATTGTTATGAGAAGCAAAGACTATAGACCTCATCCCCACCAATGAGGTGAGGATAGGAAATCACGGATTTTCTGCCCACGAGCCTATTGTTGATAGAGCTAAGACTGATAATGCAATTACTAACTCTAGAGGCCTTATATATGATTTGTCCCGACATTGGAGTAGTCTTAGTTAAATCTCCAATGCCATATGATTTTCTTGCACTATATTTTTTAATAAATATGTACAAATACATCCAGCTAGCAATATAACAAATGCCATTGATTGTTATTTATGATTGAAGGCGTTTATTTGATTGGGTTATTCCCAGCTTCAAAGTAGTTGAGCTGTTCATGAAGCCATTTGATTTCGTCGGTAGTTGATTTTGGCCATTAATTAAGACACCGCCAAAAGAGTTGGTACTGAGAAACCGTTAAATGGACCTGAAAAAAAGAAAGAGTATTGATTTCATAAGATGACAATATCATTGAAATCATTCAACTAAATATAACAAGAAGAAACAAGATGCTTCTCAACCTACGACGAAACTAATGTGTTAATCTGTGACCAAAACTTGCATGCCTTTTCTTTTCATCGGATACACAGTTCTTATTTATAATTATCTTTTTGTCGACCGTCGATTAATATTTCGTCATAAAAGTTTTTCAACACGTCATTTTGTTTCGATACTTCACCAAAAACTTATACCATTTTTTGTTTTGCAATTTTAACTGATCATTACAATAATAATTAATTTCGACAGTTAAAAAATGACTGAAATTCTCGACACTTTTGTGGAAAAAGCTAATACATTGAACAATGTACTATTTACCGAACCGATATATGGCCTTTACCGACATGTAATAGGTAAGTGAGCTTTTTGTAGTGATATTATAGTTCTACTAGGACAAATCATATATTCGGATCAGTATACTATTTTCAGCTTAGGTTAATATTAACAATTCCAAAACTAGGACACCAAGTTCGTATGCTCTAACAAGTTTAAGTCCTCAATTATTTTTCCGCCAAAATAAGTCAGAAATTCTACTCACATGCTGACGTGGATAACTGTCAGCGAGTTATTTTGTTGGCAAGAATTAGAAGTCGAAGATTCGAATTTGTTCTGAACATATGAAGTCAGTGAATTACTCTAGAATTATCAAATGCATGCATCCAAAATTGTAACTGTCATGGAACTTTTGAACACTGAACTTCACAGCCTCAGTTTGTCGCAACTCACATCATCTGAACCATTAAATAGTTGGATGGAACTCATCTATCGTAAACCCTTTAGTTGTTTAGTCATCTACCAATAATAAATTCCCTAGGCAAGCAACCACTTTTTTGTTCTCTAGTAATAAACTTCTCCTTCGTACACTCATTCATTTACAAACCCCAAATATATAACATATTATATATGCATATAAAGGCATTCATCTCATAACTTCATGCAAAAGCACAGCATATCTCCTTTCGCATTCATTCATCTTCCTTCTCCTTCGTTGCTTCAGCAAAAAATGGCCAAACCTAATAAGTGTTGCTTTGCCATTTTAATTATCATGGTATCATCATTGGAAAATTTAATTTCCAACGTAGAATGTAAGAAGGCCTTCTTCATCTTCGGCGACTCGCTGGTCGACAATGGGAACAACAACTATCTTGCGACTACCGCCCGAGCCGACGCTCCGCCTTATGGGTTGGACTATCCGACCCATAGGCCCACGGGTCGCTTCTCAAACGGCCTCAACATACCAGATATTATTAGTAAGACGATAATTCATTATATTAAATTTATCATGATTTGTTAGAATTTTGTTTCATCTTTTTTTAATGTGTGTGTGTGTGTATTTGGTAGGTGAAAAGATGGGTTGGGAAGCAACATTGCCATACCTAATCCAGAGCTAAGGGGGGAGAAATTATTAGTCGGCGCCAACTTCGCTTCTGCTGGGGTTGGAGTACTTAATGACACTGGAATTCAATTTGTAAGCAAATTCTAATACATACTAACTTAATATAAATTTATTGTACCATAGATTAATTTTGTTGATTTGAATTACGGGTAAATGATGAGTCGAGCCAGCTTGACTGACATTGGGCTCGAGCTCAAATAGATGGGCTCGAGGGCGGCTTGTTGCAATTACTTTGAGAACGAATTATTTTTACGATTACCTATTCCATTTATGGATTTTCCGATTAGGTACCGATTTTTCTAATTTTTCGTGGCTGACATGACAATTGAAAATCTACCGTGCAATTGTTATAATTTTGGTCATGTTAGCCAAGAATGCAAAATTGGGACTCGACGAAGGCAAATTCCCGCACGTCAATATCAACTTTTTGTAGTCTTCCTAAAGTAGTTGTGAATCGATTCAAATATACATATCGTGCGGTGACTAACCCTAAGGTGCGTTTGGTATGCGGAATCCAATGCAGAAAAAAAAAAGAAAAATCTAATGATAAGCATCTGATCATTTTACATTACGCTTCGCATATCGTACCATAACACATTTTCTTTTCTTTTCCACATCGAATCCGTGTGTTTGGTATGCGGGATCCATTGTGGTAAAGGAAAGGAAAATGTGATGATACTCAGGATCATTGTACATTAAGCTTCACTTATCGTACCATAAAATATTTTCGTTTCTTTTCCGACATTAAATTCCGCATACCAAACACACTATCAACTAAGAAAATTGCTATAAACTTCTTCATAAAGATAAAATTTAAAGGCCTGACGACTCATGTACCCATGACAGGTTAATATCATCAGAATCTACCAGCAACTGAACTATTTCGAACAATACCAAAAAAGAGTAAGCGCGCTCGTCGGAGAAGAGAAGGCAAAGAGCCTCGTCAGAGATTCGTTGGTTCTAATTACACTCGGTGGAAACGATTTCGTCAACAACTATTGTTTAGTTCCTTATTCTCCTCGATCGCTCCAATATTCCCTCCAAGATTATGTGCCCTTCGTCGTGTCCGAATACAAAAAAGTTCTTACGGTAACAATTTGGATACGCACATACACATTTATATGATTTCTCAAGCCTAATTTCTAACTTACATCGACGAATATATAGAGACTTTATTCGTTGGGAGCTCGGCGTGTTATTGTGACTGGGACGGGGCCGTTAGGGTGCGTGCCTGCCGAGCTCGCTCAGCACAGTCGAAACGGCGAATGCGCCGAAGAACTGACGAAGGCCGCGTTGCTTTACAATCCGCAACTCGTACAGATGATCGATGAACTCAATCAAGAAATTGGGTCGAGCGTCTTTCTAGCGGCCAACACCCGCCAAATGCACATGAACTTCATTTCGAATCCTACGGCTTTCGGTAATTAAACTTAGCTCTTGCATGTGTGAAATATCACTTCACAAGTCTTGATTGTTTGGAGTAACTAAAACTTTAGTCCTATAACTCACATGAAAGAGTCGCATTTTATCCTCTAATTTGAGCAAATGTCCGGAATTAATCTAGTATATTCACGCCATTTATCATGCATTGTCATTTTTGTAGTTTACTGCCATTTATCATGAATGGTTTTTTAACACAATTCTAATTAACAGTCTTATTGAAACAAAATATTTTCTTGCTATATGCCGTAAAAAAACGTCCGAAAATTTAGAATAGCTGCTACGTATGATAAATGGTGCATTAACATGCTGGACTAATTTTAGACATAGGACAAGTTATATGACGAAATCGAATTTTGCACAAGTTATAGACCAAAATCAAATTTTTGTACAGGGTTCGTGACCTCGAAAGTAGCTTGTTGTGGACAAGGTCCGTACAACGGATTGGGCCTTTGCACGCCTTTGTCGAACTTGTGCCCGAACAGAGACTTGTACGTGTTTTGGGACCCATTCCATCCGACGGAGAGAGCAAACAGGCAGATCGTCGAGCAAATCTTAAGGGGCTCGAACACCTACATGCACCCTATGAACCTTAGTGCCGCCATGGCTATGGATTCCATGGCTTGAAAAAACTAATAATGAATGTATTCTTATTATTTCGACTAAGTACCCGAGCTTCGTAAAGAACTTGTGTTTCTCTTTGTGGTGACCTAAGTGGCGCACCGATCGGAAAATAATTGATTTTCTTATTGTAATAAAGTTTCCTACGAATCGAGGTGATATTACTAAGCTCTTGCATGGAGTCTAATTATGTGCAGACACTACTATGTAAGTAAGTTATGATCAATAATTTCATTACATACAAGGTTAGGCGGGTCAGTTGAGCCTTTACTCGGAAGCTTCAAGGAAGCTTACCAAAATTTAGTATGTTGAACTGGAATTAGAACTCGACTTGTAATCGATATCGATGGTTTGAGATCGAAACAGGAAATCGTGAACTTGAGAGGGTGACAAATTTGCCAATTTGAACGAACTAAAAGAAAAGTTTTCTAGAGACTAAAACTACATTATTCTAATTTAGTAAAATGTTATCTAAATTTCGTCTCAAAGAGGTACAGTTCAGTTAGTCATGTGAAATTCAAACCGAAGGTCTCCAAGTTATGTTCTAGTTAGCGAACTTTGACTGTCGTTGTTGGGTGGAGGGCGTGACATCTTCACCTAGTCTTTTAGTCACATTCTTATGTATGTGGGGCAGGCATATAATTGATTGAGTGAGCTACGTCACAATCATGAAAATTTAAATATATTCTAATTTTTTTACACACGAATAATTATTCTATATAAATATACATATGGCAAAAAATTGCATATTACCCCATGTGGTTTTCCGAAAATGCACCATAATACCCCCTGAATTTTTTATTATCCGAAACACCCTTGTAGTTTTCTAAACTCAGCGCAGTATCCCCCGGGCTCCACTTTGGCCCGAGTTGTCCTACACGCGCTCAAAATGCGTCTATGACTCGCTCTATTAACGGGTTTCATTGGTAAATGTCGAAAATAACCTCGATCACTGTCTTCTTAACCTCGAACACTGTCTTCCCAACAGATCTATTGTAAAATTAGGGTTCTTATTTTTGGGGGCCTATTTTTGGATGTTGCGATTCGATCTTGCGAGCCATTCTTGCGACAGGGTTCATTGCTGTGATTTGTCGAGGTAAGTAAGTTGCCTAATCTGTTTTGGGTTAAAGTCTAAATTTGTTGATGACGAAAAACTGAAATTAGGCTTCGAAATTTGAAAGCTTCTGTTGCTTCTGTTGTGGTTCGTATCCGATTATGTTGAACGCATGATTCTTTCGACCCCTTATGTTTGGATTATATAACATGTAGAATGTCTTCTGCATCGACAAATTCTGTCAGAAGGGAATTGAAGGACCTGAAATACAAAATCCTCAAATGCAAATGTGGTAGAGCTTGTGAGATTAGAGTTGTCGGTCCTACCAAAGCTGCCGAAGGTAAACTATTTTGTATTTGCAAGGGTAATTGTGATTTTTTCACATGGTTCAATCTGATCGGTAGCAATGCTCAAGATGACACCCCTCCATACTGACACTTGCACGGTACATCAGCCCGTCGACAGTTGTGGGATGCACGCATAGCATATCGACGACTTGATGTGACGACTTCGAGAAGAGAATTGAGTCGATCGAAAAATGGAAAAGCTTTTGAAGGTTAGCTTGGCCGTTGTTGTAAAGTTTGTTTGTGTTTTGTTCTTCAAGTAAGTGTATGTGGTCTCTTAGTCGTAGATGTGTCTTTTGTATTATGTTGTATTACTGTATTGGTAAATTATGTAGTACCTTTGAACCTGTTATGGAATGGTATTGGATGTGTCTTTTATGGAGCTGTTTTGGAACTGATTGTTGGAACTTTTTGAGCTATTTTGGAACTGATTGTACCTAATCGCATACCATAAAACATAATTCAACTACACACTAAAAGCATTATAAGAGTACCTAATTGCATACCAAAAGACCAAAAGTACTACAAAC
Source organism: Craterostigma plantagineum (assembly GCA_027422505.1). NCBI lineage: Eukaryota > Viridiplantae > Streptophyta > Magnoliopsida > Lamiales > Linderniaceae > Craterostigma > Craterostigma plantagineum. The sequence goes on along the minus strand of JAPQWV010001891.1, from coordinate 50,904 downwards.
ATATCACAAGTACCAATACCATGTCATACAAAACAATCCAAAAGAAAACAGATTGATTGCATACAATCTGATAACACACGCCAAAAGAAGTACCAAAACATGTCATAAAACTAATTTGCCTTGTCTTTTGGATGTCCTTTTGCTTTACTTCTTGGCTTGCAAGACACTTGCACACCTCTTAACAAGCTTGAAGCCGTCGGAACACACAATCTTTTGAACGCCCTACTGCCACCTGCTGTTGCATCTCCCTTTCCTTTTGCCACATTTGCAGAAGTTGAGGCTGTTGTCTTCTGCTTTCATGTTGCAGTTGGAGGTGTAGTTGGATTGTACTAGAATCCTGTGCAATTAATGTTGGTTCCGGTGTGGGCGTCTGGTCGGCGGCACTCGTAAACTCGGACAGAGTTTCGGCTTTACTACGTCGAAGTCGAGGCATGTACGTCGTATGCTTTCCGTAAGACGTTATTGCCCCGTATTTCAGTGCCCCGGGTTGTCGCAATACATCCCGAAGATACAACGACTTCGGGAGTTTCGAAACGTCGCACACCGTAAAGAAATTATTTGGCGAATCTACTAAAGACTCGACCCATTCTTGCTTTATTGTTGATTATTATGCCTAAGGAGATGCTGTGAACTTTTTATGAAATGTTGGGAGTGAATTGAATTATTTTACATTCTGCCAGGGGACCTATATATAGTTTCTGAAAGGCTGCACTAGGGTTGCAAACGAATCGAATCGAGTCGAATACCGCAATATTCTATTCGTATTTGGATGACAATCAAATACCAATACTCGAATATATAATCGAATCATAAAATCGATTCTTATTCAAATTCGAAGATTTTCTCGAATATTCGAATCGAATATCGAATATTTGTATTCAAAGTCATCTTCCATTTTTTATTTAATAAAACATAAACAATATTATATTTAAAATATATACTGAATTATAATAAATTATATTTAAATATATATTGAATTATAACATATTTTTTAAAATGTTTTGGTGAGTTATTATATATTATATGTGAATATATATTAATTTTACTATATTTTTTGTTATATTTTCCAAATTTGAATCGAATGTTGTGATTTCATATTCGTATTCGGATATTTCTCGAATCAAAAAAAAATATTGTTACTCGGATTCGTATTGTAAATATTCGAATTCGAAACTTAAAATTTCGAATCGAATCGCGAATCGAACCAAAAAGTTCGATTCGTTTGCAACCCTAGGCTGCATGGGTCAATTCGTGAAAGGTCATAAGTTTTTAGGTAGACCTCCTTTGACTCGACCGAAATACAAATAGGCATAACCTTTGGCCAGGGGTCAATCTGGGAATAGTCACAACGCTTGGACTGATACCCATACCCCTTCAGTCAGCCACCACCATGCCCTGTCAGCGCCACGTCGTCCTCGTCAGTCCATGTACCAGTGGCACGTCACAGCACGCCACATCATCATTTTTTAATAATTTTTATTTGTATTTATTTATTTTTTTATTTGGGCACTAATTAATGTCTCGTTCACGCGATATCGATTTTGAGCAAATTAATATTCGTCAGAGTCATCTCAAAATGTAGATTCGTAATCTTTCAACGATTACTCGTTTCGGTGATCGACGTCTTCTCAATTTAATAAAATCATTTCAGCTCGTCTCTCAATGGGCTAATTACCCACACTTGGGCCCAAGGCCCATTTTGGCTTAAAACTCATTAATTAAAAATTTGTACAACAACAAGGTCTACTCGACACGAATGAATTAGGCGTTAATGAAACCTTTAACAGGAATCTTTCACAAACTTCCCAACAAAAAGAATACTAATATTATCAACTAATCATAATGTTTGATTATTAGATCATAGTATTGATTTACCAAACACATCACGACTGGAGTGGGAGAGTTAGAGTCGAAAAGAGGATTCCTCACTTCTTTCTCTCATTCAAAACCGTGCATGAGACTTTCATCTCACACGGCTCGGTTTGATGAATGAATATTCGATTCTTTCTTCAATGTGGAATCAATTCACACCAATTATTCCATTTTTCATAGAAACAAATACAGATACAGATTCGGGGGCCCCTTTACCATATCTGTACAAATAGATCCCCCACATGAATGAAATTAATGTAAATGCAATGTATGCTTACTCTTGCAAGAAAGTTCCGGTGACCCATCACTGCATTAGAATAGGTAGCTTGTGGCTTTGAACCTCCCCTAGTGAAGTACTATCAGATTTACTCGCTGCTCAGTGAACATGATGTCTTGAACTGGCGACTTTTTGTGTAAACCAAGACAATATACACAGTGATGAATCTGATCTCTTTTCGATTCTCATGTTGTGTCCGTTTTGGCCGTGGACCATATCTCCGGTTCATTAGTATTTCCATTGAAATGGCCCCACTTCACACTTATATAGGTGACCGACTATTAGGACTTAATCCTAGAGTAGCCAGAAATACTCCACCACTTTGGTATAATCATCATTAAAAGCATAAGTTCTTACCCTAACCACAAGTCATCGAGAAATTACTTGGGCAACTGGGACTTTATTAGTTTCCAAGTATACTACTGAACTAATCACAGCTTAGTTGTCTCATTGAACCAAGTTCGTGGGATCTTCACTCATCAAGGTTGAGTTACCACTGTTTTCATTCTTTGGTGATTTTAGTCCCATTCCCCTTACTACGTTTTCTAATTGATCTCTAGCTATACCTTTTGTCAGCGGATCCGCAATATTTTCCTTTGACTTTACATAGTCGGTGGAAATTATTCCGCTAGAGATAAGCTGTCTTACGGTGTTATGTCTTCGACGAATGTGCAGAGACTTACCATTATACATACAGTTCTGTGGCCTGCCGATAGCTGTCATGCTATTGCAGTCAGTGTTTTAAAATGCGCATAGCGCAACGCGTTGCGTTTCAGCTCAGATAGTGCGTAGCGTAAATAGCGTAGCGTATGGCGTGAGTATTTCGGACAAGCCACTTATGACGTTAACAACGAAATTCATAACAAATTATTAACCATAACTACATTATTCAATCTTTATATAAAATTTCGATTCAATAATATATATATATATATAATCTACTAAGATATATTCCACAATAAAAGCGAACTTAAAAATATATTAAACAATTCATGTACATATGATTTAATATGATTAATAAAAATTTTAGGGAACCTAAAATGTAGCATTTAGAAAATGATTTACGAGTGTCGAAAAATATATGATATGCATGTCATTTTTATCGTTGTTAAGCAAAGAATAAATTAGATAAATTTATTTATTTTTATCAGATAGATTACATTAAATAATCTAGCTTTTTAAATGGTGGAAATAGTTTAAAATTAGAAAAAAATGGAAAACTAAAATAAAATATGTTAGTCAACCATTGCCATGTCACAATTGGATGCGTCTCTGTGATTTTTCGACGGACTATTGCGACAGAATACCGTCGCTAAAGCCTAAACCCAAATAAAAAAATAAATTAACACAGCTTCGTCACAGAAAGAGACGGTTCGCGACGGGCTTTCGACGGATTTTCCATCGCTATATCTAATTCTATGCCTGTACGCTTTTTTTTTCTTACGCGTCATCGCGTTTTCGGGCAGATTTACTCTAAAGCGCGCGACAAAATGCTTTTTTAAACACTGATTGCAGTGATTCATAATTGGTGGCACAGGTATATTCCATCACGGAATATCCTCCAGGAAATTTGGAAGCCATTCTGCTTCTTCGCCGGCTTTATCCAGTGCGATGAACTCCGACTCCATCGCGGATCGAGCTATGCACGTTTGTTTGGAGCACTTCCAAGAAACTACTGCTCCACCGATGGTAAATATATAACCACTAGTGGATTTGGACTCTTTACTATCAGATATCCAATTCGCATCGCAATACCCTTCCAGTACCGCGGGATATCTCGAGTATAGTATGCCGTGATTAATAGTGTGCTTCTAATATCTTAGCACTCTTCTTAGTGCTACCCAATGGCTACTACCCGAGTTACTCTTAAACCTACTCAGTTTACTAATTGAGTACGCTATGTCAAGTCGAGTGCAGTTAGGCAAACACATCAGACTACCAATCACCCGAGCGTATTCGAGTTGCGATACGAGCTCTCCTCTATTTTCGGCTAAGTGTACATTAGTGTCCACATGTGTCTTAGCCGGAGGATCATCAAAGGCATTGAATGTCTTTAACACACTCTCGACATAGTGAGATTGTGCAACCCAATTCCTTCGGACGTCTAACAGACATTTATCTCCAAAATGACGTCAGCAAACCCCATATCCTTTATACTGAAATAATTATTCAGCATATTCTTTGTATTCACAATTATTGTGTGACTACTTTCCATGATTAACATGTCGTCTACGTAAAGACAGACAATCACAAACTCATCGAGTGTGCCTTTTATATAAACATATTTATCACACTCATTAATCTTAAACCCATTCGACGATGTTGAACTTCTCGTGCCACTGTTTCGGCGCTTGCTTAAGCCCGTAAAGTGACTTCACGAGTCGGCACACTTTATTTTCCTGCCCGGGTACAATAATCCTTCGGGCTGCCTCATATATATTTCTTCCTCGAGTTCCCCATTTAGAAAGGCCATTTCACGTCTATCTGGTGCATCTCGAGGTCAGCTGCTATAGCAATCAAGACCCGCATGGATGTAATCCTTGTCACGGGTGAGTAGGTATCGAAGAAATTGTACCCTTCCTTTTGGTTAAATCCTTTAGCTACTAAACGAGCTTTATATTTTTCGATTGATCCATTGGTCTTAAGCTTCCTTTTGAGGATCCATTTGCATCCTAAAGGCTTGCACCCCCTTTGGGAGGTCTACTAGTTACCACGTATGGTTTTGTATAATGGACTCAATCTCACTGTTCACAGGTTCTTTCCAGAACGGAGCTTCTGGACTAGACAATGCCTCTTGCAAAGTCCGTGATTCATCATCTAACATATATGTTACGAAATCAGGCCCAAACGATTTGGTCACCTTTTTTGCTTTGTCGTGGTTCCTCGTTTTCTTGAGGCGAACTCTCCACGGCATCGTAATTCGCTTATTATAGCTTATTTCTTCTTTTCCTTATTTGGAAAAATATTCTCGAAGAATACTGCATTCCTCGATTTAAATACCATCCATTTTAGAGGTTGCGTAGACGTTGTATAGGGAGTTGTCCAAGGCATTGAAAATGTAATTACGACACATGAAATCATTATGATTCCAAGCGTCCAACGCCACCTTTGTTGTTCGTCCTCTTCGGGTGTGGCGTCGCGGCATCGTTAGCGTTCACCTGGGGCAGGAGCTCTTTCAGAAAGCGCGTCAGGTTTAGGGCGTGAGATAAAACAACATTTTTTGTTGCCATCTTTTGACGTCCCCTATTGAATTTCGTCGGCCTTTCAGCGTGGCTATTTCCCGTCAGCGGTATGACGGTGGGAATATTCGCTATTGTCACCATCGATCAGACATAATAACGTCTTACGATTGTTAGTTCCGGTGTTGGCGTCTGGTCGGTGGCGCTCATAAACTCGGACAGAGTTTCGGCTTTACTACGTCGAGGACAAGGCACGTAGGTCGTACGCTTTCCATAAAACGTTATTTCCCCGTATTTTAGTGCCCCGGGTTGTCGCATATACGTCCCGAAGATACAACGACTTCAGGAATTTCGAAACGTCGCACACCGTAATGAAATTATCGGGCGAATCTACTAATGACTCGAGCCTTTCTTGCTTTACTATTGATTTATTATGCCTAAGGAGATGCTGTCAACTTTTTATGAAATGTTGGGAGTGAATTGAATGATTATACATTCTACCAGGGGACCTATATATAGTTTCTGAAAAGCTGCAGTGGTCAATTTGGGAAAGGTCATAACTTTTCAGGTTGACCTCCTTTGACTGGGCCGAATTGCAAATATGTTGTCAGTGACACGTCATCAGCCCGCCACATCATCATTTTTTAATAATTGTTTTTATTTTTATTTATTTATTTATTTATTTATTTTATTTGGGCTCGCTTTACTAATTAATTTCTCATTCATCCGATATCGGTTTTGAGCAAATTAATATTCGTTAGATTCGTCTCGAAATGTAGATTTGTAATCTTTCAACGATTTCTAGTTTCGGTGACCGGCGTCTTCCCGATTTAATAAAATCATTTCAACTCTTCTCTTAATGGGCTAATTATCCACACTTGGGCCTAGGGTTGCAAACGAATCGAACTTTTTTGGTTCGATTCGGGATTCGATTCGAAATTTTAAGATTCGGATTCGAATATTTAGAATACGAATCCGAATAAGAATATTCTTTTTGATTCGGGAAGTATCCATACGAATATGAAATCACAATTTTCGATTCGAATATTAATCGAATTATTCGATTCGAATATTAATCGAATTATTCGATTCGAATAATATAACATAAAATATAGTAAAATTAATCATATAATATATAATAACTCACTAAAACATTTAAAAATAATATGTAATAATTCAATTTATATTTAAATATAATTTATTATAATTCAATATATATTTGTTTATGTTTTATTAAATAAAAAATGAAAGATGACTTTGAATACAAACATTCGATATTCGATTCGAATATTCGAGAAAATATTCGAATTCGAATAAGAATCGATTTTATGATTCGATTAAATATTCGAGTATTCGTATTCGATTGTCATCTGAATATGAATAAAACATTGCGGTATTCGACTTGATTCGATTCGTTTGCAACCCTACTTGGGCCCAAAGCCCATTTGGGCTTAAAACCCAACAATTAATGCATCAATTCAACAGGTAAATTCTAAATGCTAAATGACTATTATTCGTTGCGTTCCAAGCTAATTATTTCTATCATACCTGTGTTGGAATTTCAGCATGAAGAGCAGGTTCTGAAGCAGCTCCTGGTGCAGCTTGTGAAGCAGATTCTGCAGCAGTTTTTGGACCAACTCCTGGTGCTGGCTGTGAAGCAGATTCTGCAGCTACTCCTTGCCCATCACTTGAGAGCTACAACAGGAAATAAAAAATAAACATCAATAATTTTGACATTTCAATACTGCCAACAGAAACAAGTTTAAGACGTTACCTTGTAGTACTTGAAATTGGGATGTGGATGTCTTTGGCATCTTCTCTTGTTGTGCCCTGTTTGCAAGCAAATTGCACAAGTCACTGTCAAGCCCTTCCTAGTTGATGTTGCATGGATATTTTTGTCATTCCCATCTGGTCTTCTCTTCTTTTTAGGCCTTCCAGTTCTCTTCACTACATGAGGTGGAGCCATTGCACCTAATGGGTAGATTTCAAATTCATGCATTCCAGGCACTGGAGAACTGTGATGCTCGTAGACCTTCAAATATTTTTCTTTGCTGAAAATGACATCAATGAAGGGCTTATAGTCAAGTCGATGAAGGTCTAAACATGCAATTGCATGATAACATGGGTACCCAACCAATTGCCACATGCCACATGTGCATTTTCTTTCACCTAAATGCATCAAATGTGTCTGATCATAAAAAACAACTTCAAACTGAGCCCCAGCCCAAGTAGCAAAACAGTTCCCACTCTTCTTCCTCTCAATCTATACTTTCTTAGGAATATTAGGACAAACTTCTTTGTCCCACTTCAGCAACCCTTCTCTCTTGGTCTGTATTCTGACCATGCATTTTTTTCTGATCCACTCCATCATTTCAATGATAGGTAGATCCCTTGCAGGCACGATAACATTATTGAAACTCACTAATGTTGTTGACAAGTACATCACACTTAGTTGACTGTGGAAAATGGCTTCTTGCCCATTGATGTGCTGGAATCTCAGCCAACCACTCATAATGTGATTTATCATCATCATCCTTTGCTGGATATTCCTTCCTAATGGTAAGCATGATTTCTTTATGATCATTCAATTTGTAAGAAGAGGCAGCCATCCAAAACAGTTTCTTCAATTCAAGGCCTTTGTACTTACCTTTAAAATTTAATGCTTCTTTTCAAAGTTTCTAAGTGTGGTGACTTGTATATGCCTACTAATGCTTGTTGAGTATGCCTGATATATCCTAGTTGCGTCGGATGTGTTTCGGGTCTATCTCACAGCGATAAAGAAATAACTGAAAAGTAAATGCGAGACAGGATTTTTATAGAGGTTATATCCCCAACTGGGGTTTACTCTCTCCTTGGGGTTTGCTCCCCAAGAGTTTAACCAATCACTATAATGCACCGCAGCTGGATACAAAACTGATTGGTTAGCCCAATACACAACCGAAACAAGTCGAACACTAGTCACTACTAGGTTACCACACGCCGAGTTTCGTTCCATGGAATCTCATTGATCCCGACAGACACAGCTCGCTACCGAAGGGCCCCCGGAACTCGTCCTTCCCTTCACGTGTGCGTAAACGTCGACCCTGCTTCCTTGGTATTGCTCACGTCCGAAGACAACACGTTCGAAGATAGAATATATGGAGGGGATGATGAAATATCAGATGAATCACTCGCTCAGTGATGGAATCGCAAGTTAACGCTCAGTAAGGCAGAAAGCTATCGCAAATGGAAGGCTCAGGAATCTCTTAGTATCTTTCTGCTCAAATATCTCTTGTAGGCTTATATTCGCAAATTCTTCGTCTCACGAAAAACTAAAGTGTGGCTCATATATAATCCTTTTCAATCAACACTTCACATGGAAAATCATATCATTTAATAATCTCCAAATCAAGCATAGTTTCCATGCAATTTTCGAGTCAATCATACCATCTAAATCATGCTCTTAATAAATCATCATACGGTCATATAGCATATTAAAGCATGATTATTTTTCATATAAGAGCTCATTTAAGCATGAATATATTCTACATAAAGTCTCAATTTCGTTCTCATGCATATTCAATCACTTTGCATATAATTACCATGTCAGGACTTTCCATAAGTGATTCACTGCTATCTGTTTCTAGTGTAAATCAATCCATATTAACTTTCCAAATATAGCACACGAGATAGCATCACATCAGTACGTTTTCCATGTACAGCTCATAATATTAGATCAATATATTTACCATGTTTAGCACACAATTCAGATCAGAGCATACTTCATTCGATTTATCAATCATGGCAGGGCTTTCCTTATTTTAGAGATCGCATCCGTTTATAGCACATACCATATAATAGCATCTTATCCATCAAATCAAATCTTCCCTAAATATAATATTCCAATCAACATAAGAAAAGATATTAATTCAATATTGCACATTAAATTCAGTGGAAATCATGCAAAGATCGTATATGTGAATTTTGTCAGGAATAACAGATTTTGAACAGATATATCACTTTTCATATATAAACAGCATATTTTCCGTGGTTTGAGTTTTTTCAAACCAAAATTGCAAGGAAGAATGCCTGGAGATAAATAGAGGAGAAACACCAAGTTAAAAATGGAATATATAAAAAATAGTACAACCGTGATACACGATTTGAACCCTCCCCTTCCAAACGGAGACAAGGAAGCAATAGAAAACCATTTTCCCTCTTTTCTCTTTTGATATCCATCTTCTGCTGCTACCTCATCACAGCAGATTCGTACCTACTCGATCCTCAACAAGTCTCCACCACTTTTTTCTCGCCCAAGCTCTTGAGAGAAAAAGCCCTCCATCGCCCAAACTTTGGGTGATGTTACCACGCCCTCTAACTGTTCGATAAAAAGCCAAGTAAGAAACCAACTGATATCCGGTGTACGACCGCGTACCCTCCATCGCCGGGATCAGACGGCGATGGAAGGATTTTAATCCTTCGGTTTTATTTTTTTCACTCGTTTCTTTGATTTCGCTATTGGTTTGATCGCAATATGGATGATCCTATTGCTGGATCGTCGATTAACTACGGCTCTTTACGCGCTATTATCCCGGAGTTTGATGAGCGCTTTGACGTGGCTGCGTTTGAATCTTTGATTGGACGACTTGGTGGCGCTCCGACTGTAATGGCGAAGGAATCTCTAGCGCAGGATTATCAGCTTGTTACTACGGGACCGTCGATCTCTACGTCTCTTCAGCCGCGGGATCTCTCGGACAGATCCTCTGATAGCCCGGCCTTCACGGAGAATCCCGGCGATTGTTTACCGCGTGGTCGCGCTGGATCGGGGAGGAATCTGCACCACGCGGATCCAACTAGGTCGGCCACTTATCGCCGTCCTCGCCGAGACCTATTCAGTGACCGGATTGATAGAATTTTCCCGACTCGATATGACTCAACGGTGACGGCTGCATCGACGGGTGAGGGTGGCGCACATGCAGACCTAGTAAACCCTGACGGGCCTGAGAAATTGCGTGAGGAGGTTCGGCGGGATCTCGGGTTGTCCCCTACGCTCACGACGGCCGTTCCTGAGAGTGGTGAAGCGGGGCTGGAATTTTTCCATGCAAACCCAAATGGTGGCCGCCAGCGACTTGTGGGCCCATCTCCGACCTTACGATCTTGCCAAGGCAGACTGAACCGGTTACGGCGGCAAATAACGGTCAGGGTTGCGGTTCGCTAGGCGGGAAGACACGCGAATCGGCTTTCAACCGCCTAGGCCCGCGAATTAACAATGGTCAATCGTTTGCGTCGGTGGTGGCGGACGCGAATAACTCTGGACACTCGGTTGGAACACGCTCGTTACCGGCGCGAGTTCCTCTATCGTTCACGGCGCCGAAGATCATTGATGGTGTTGCTGTAGTTTCCCCTTCGTGGGAGACGGCTAGTAAGGGGTTCAAGAATTGGGAGCACACTTTGGTAGGGTACTTCATCGGGCGACGACCTTACTTCCCGTTCGTTGAACGTTTTTTCAGGTCGATTTGGAATGACTTGGTTGAAGTTCGTGCTACTAGAAATGGCTTCTTCAAATTCAGATTCCTATCGGCTGAGGCGGTGACTATTGTTTTGGAGGGAGGTCCCTGGCTCTTGCAAGGGCAGCCTATTTTCCTCGAAGTTTGGAAACCCGGGATGACATTTGAGAAAGTGGAGCAGCGGGAAGTGCCTTTATGGGTCAAACTTGGAACGTGCCGGGCGAGTTTTGGACACAAGAGGGTTTAGGCGTTATTGGGAGCGCGGTGGGGAAGCCCCTATTTGCGGATACGGTGACGATTCTTGGGGAACGGATGGATTACGCTCGGGTGTGCGTCGCGAAGCAACTTGATGAACCCTTCGTTGAGCGCTTCAACATCAAGCTGCCGCAACATACCGGTGGCTCGGCTACTTCCGTTGCTGTACGGGTGGAGTATGAATGGAGGCCTAAGAAGTGCAAGACTTGCGATACGTGGACCCATGGACCCTCGGCTTGCCCTAGGGCCCGTACTATGGCTAATCAGCCCAAGCATCCGTCTCGGCATGCTGTACATCGCACGTCACAACAGCCTTGTCCGGAACGACCTGCGGGCACGCGCGACACACGAGCACAGCCCCGTACGCGACCTCGGCAGGAATGGCTGCAAATCAAGGATAAAGGGAAGGAAAAAGCGGTTGTGGAGGCAACGACGGTGGGAAACATTGTTGAGCACCGAAGTGAACCGCTGGAGCGGGGACCTACTGAAAAAGGGGCTGATCTGGAGCATCTCTTGGATATCTTTTCTGACACCTTTAGACGCCGGACTGATAGGACGCATGCCGACCTCGCCTCCTCTAGTGCGGGTCCTGTTATCGGGGTAAGGAATTCTTTCGATGTACTTGCTGATCTTGTGGAGGACATCGATTTTACTAAGGGTCAAGCAGCCCTTTCCGGCGGTGATCCATGATCCCGTTCGCCTCTTGGAACGTACGTGGTCTAAACAGGTTAGACCACAAGTGGGGGGTGAGGGAGTTGATTATGAAGTACGAGGTAAAGCTTATTGGTCTTATTGAGACGCGGGTGGCTGAACAGAACGCCTCTTCAGTGGCTGATTCTGTTCGGCAATGGAGCTGGTTCTATGACTATGATGATGGCCCGGGCTCTCGTATCTGGGTCGGATGGGACTCTCGATTCGTTGCGGTCACCGTTGAGTCTTTTTCGAGTCAGGCTATTCACTGTAAGGTTAGTGATCTGGCTGCTCGCCAGGATTTCTTTATTTCCTTTGCGTATGGATCTAACCAGGTGGGCGGACGACGGGATCTATGGGCTGATATTGTGAGAGTTTCGAGTACTCGGGTGGACTCTCCTTGGGTGGTGATGGGGGATTTCAACGCTATACTTTGTGAAAACGAAGCTCGGGGAGGCACGGCTTCTGGTTGTCCTGATTTTGCTGCCTGCTTGACCGCTTCGGACCTTCGGCATCTGCCGCGATTGGGTTCCTTCTTCACATGGTATAATCAGCAAAGTGGTCCGTCTGGTGTTTGGCGTCGACTGGACAGAGTTGTAGGGAACCCTTCCTGGTTCTCCCTGTTTGGGGATCGGCCATATCGATGCGCTCTTCCGGCTACCTCGGATCATTCTCCCCTTATCTTGGAGGCGATTACTCATTCGCGACCCAAAGGTGACACCTTTCGATTCGATAATTTTCTTGTACATGACCCCAGGTTTACGTCTTTGGTGGCGGAGGCTTGGCATCGGGAGGTTGCGGGATACCCCATGTTTGCGGTTATGACGAGGCTTCGTGGAATCAAGCGTGCGATGAAGCGCCTCCGACGTCTTAAGGGTGACCTCAACCGCAATGTCCTCGAGGCGCAACGGTTCCTGGAGATTGTGCAGGAGCTTTCTATTACTCATCCTACCGAGCCGGATCTCCTTCTCCTTGAGAAGCGATGCCGATATGCATATGCCAAGGCTGTTGAGGTTGAGTACATTTCCGTTGCGCATCGAGTGCACGGATGGCAAAGGATTTCAGACCAATTTCCTGCTGCAATGTACTTTACAAGATCATCTCAAAGATCATTGCTAATCGATTGCGGGGCTGCTTGGGCGACTTAGTGCATGCTACGCAGACGGCGTTCATCCCGGGACGCCGTATATCGGACAACATCCTCTTGGCGCAGGAAATTTGCCACGGTTATGGTAGTGCAGGGCTGCCCGAGCGCGTTGCGTTCAAGGTGGACCTTGCGAAGGCCTATGATATGGTAGAGTGGGACTTCATCCTCGCTACGCTGGAGGCTCTTCGTTTCCACCCTACCTTTGTCGGCTGGATCCGCTCTTGTCTCACGACGACGCGCTTCTCTATCAGCATCAACGGACGGTCGGAGGGTTTTTTCAGAGGACATCGCGGATTACGTCAAGGTGATCCTATATCGCCTTACCTTTTCACTTTAGTGATGGAGGTGTTGCATGGTATTATTCAGGAGCATATTGATCGCCGAGGATGTTTTCGTTATCATTGGAGATGTGACGTGACTTCTCTTTTTATGCTCACTTTTGCCGACGATCTTCTTCTTTTCTCGCACGCGAACATTGAGTCAGTGGCCATCTTTAAGGAGAGTCTGGAGTGCTTTGCCATGCTTTCTGGACTTAGAGCCAACCATGACAAGAGTGAGTTGTTCCTGTCCAGAAGTGCGGATCGACTGAAAGATGCTATTCAGGGTATCATGGGTTTCCCTTAGGGTTATTTACCCGTCCGCTACCTGGGTGTCCCATTGATCACCTCGCGGTTGAGCATTTCTGATTGTGCCCCACTCATCGCGTCGTTTGATCGACGTTTGGGATCTTGGACACATCAGTCTCTCTCCTACGCTGGCCGTCTTCAGCTGATCAAGTCAGTCCTACTGAGTTTCCACACGTATTGGGCGGGTGATTCTTACTCCCCAAGGGAGTCTTACGTTGCATTGAGACTCGCATTCGGACTTTTCTATGGAGAGGGTCGGGAGCTAAGGTTGCTTGGGCTGATATCTGCCTACCGAGGGAGGAAGGTGGTCTGGTGCTGCGTTCGATTGAGGTAGATAACAAGGCACTGCTTATGCACCTTCTCTGGACCCTGCTGAGTGATGATGATACTTCGATTTGGGCGACCTGGATTAGGCGGACCAGACTCCACCGCGAGTCTCTCTGGTCGGTTCAGGCGTCGGCCCGATCTTCTTGGAGTTGGAAGAAGCTACTTAAGCTTCGTCCTCTCTTCCGACCTTTGGTGGATTTTCACATCGGGAGCGGTAGGCCTTTACGCCTATGGACTGATCCGTGGTTACTTACGGGACCACTTGTGGAGTATTTTCCGCGGGGACCACAGGTGATGGGTCTCTCGATTGATTCTCGTCTGAGCATGGTGATAGGCGAGGACGGATGGAGGTGGCCAGCCCGCTCGAGGAGGGAGTACCTCGATATTGCGCCCCTTCTTCCCCCTGTGCGCCCCGGGGAAGCTGATTTTGTTCGTTGGAATGTTTCGGGTGATGGTCGCTTCACCACCTACTCGGCGAGGAACAGCATGCGGTTACGGAGGCCGATAGCTCCTTGGCACACGTTACTTGGCGGCCCGATGTCGATCCCTCGGCACGACTTCATCCTATGGCTGGCCATTCGTGATAGATTGGCTACACGGGATAAGCCGTGGATTGCTAGTGCGGCTGGTGCCTCGACGTGTCTCCTGTGCGATACACTTTCTGTTGAGACTACCACGCATTTATTTTTCGGGTGCCCATTCTCTGGTCGGTGCCTCGAGCTGTTACAGGAAAAGTTACGTTTCGATTGGCCACACGCGAATTGGGGTACGGATATCCTTTGGGCAGCTCGTCGTTGGAAAGGTCGCCATCTATCTCATCTGGTCTTTCGGCATACACTCTCTTCATTGGTCTACCACTTATGGATGGAGCGTAACACGAGATGGCGGGAGGGTCGTCAGAAGACACCTGAGCAACTTGTTGAGGCTATCGAAATACTTCTTTGCTTGCGTCTTTCCACGCTGTCGGGAAAGTACCAGCTGCAGGCATGCGCCATGCGGCGTGTGTGGCGTATAGCTTGGTAGTTGTCTACTGTCTTGTTTCTTTCGCTTATTAGCTGGTAGCTTGTTACCAGTTGGGTTGCGGCATGCCGCTAACACTGTACCACTCTTTTTATTTAGTGAACATTACCCTCGAGGGGGTCAGCCAAAAAAAAAAAAAAACAGCATATTTTCCTTTTATAACTCAGTAGGATATCTCATGCATTATTTCCATATATAGCACAGAACGATATATCCTATTACGTGGGCTGTCTATAACATGTGATCACCTAGTCTCAACAACTAATCACCAAATCATATGCGAATCAAATATTCAACACTTTAATAAATCTATAGCTCATAATTAATGCATGTGTGAAGATTTTCATATACTTAGACATTATATTGATCATAGATCGAATTGCTTAATTTATAGACCTAACGTTATTACAATTACATTGTCCATCAAAACTCTCTAACACACATGGACCAAAAAGATCAACAAAAATTGTTGTACACATGTCTTAGGCAAAACCTATGCTCACAATATGGAGCAAGAGTTGATAATGCTTCCACTAGACCCTTCTGCCTATCACTTATGAATGCAAGATCTGCGACATAATCATCACCCATGTCTCTCTATAACCTCTCCAAAAACCAGTGCCATGTCTCCCCCTTTTAAATCTCCACAAAAGCCCAAGCTAAAGGATATATATTGTTGTTTCATCCATGGCCACAGCTGTAAGCAATTGACCTTTGTATAATCCTTTTAAGAAGCATCCATCCAACCCAATCATAGGCCTACAACCACCTTTAAAGCCATCTATCACAGGCTTCAAACAATAATTGAATCATTGCAAAACTGGTGGATCTTCCTCTCTGTTCACATGCAAAATACAGGAACTCCCAACATTGTGTTTAACAACAGTAGCACAATAGTCATAAAGTCTCCTGTATTGCATCATTACATCTCCCTTTATCAGCTCAACAGCATATCTTTTTGCCCTGTACACTTTGAATGTACTCACATCAACCCTAACATCCTTCCTAATCTTTCTCTTCAATGACAATAAATCTTCGTTGGGGTTATCCCTGACATAGTTCATGATTCTCTTACCAAGGCACTTATAATCAGCCAGTGAATTAGTGGTACGATGTGAACACTTATGCTGCCCCTTATGTGATTTAACCATCCACTCAATGCCCCTCATTACTGGTGAAGCATGCAACTTCCAGTCACATTCATGTTTGCAAGTCACTGTCACTTTCATGTTTTCATTCTTCACAAACTTCAAGTCTATCCCTTTTCTAACTGCCCAATCCTTCAAGGCTGCTTTAAAGGTTTCTCTGTTTGGAAAACGAAGCCCCACTTGCAACACATTCTCAGCCATGTCTGTTGTCTCATCCCATTCTGGATGAGTTCTAACATGTTCACCATCTGATTCTATATATTTCTCCAACTCTTCATAAACATCTTCATCGTTGTCAGTGTACCAATCATCTTGAGGATTTCCTTTCTCATCTTATCTGCCTTGGTTACTTTCCTGTCCAACATGGACTTCTTCAGAATCATCTTCTTCTATGCCATCTTCACAAATAAAATCTTCATCTGCAGAATCAGTTGCAGAAGATGGTAATCCCTCGGCATCACCATCTTTCTCTGTCTTATTTCCAGATACAAAATCGTCAGCCTCAACCTCATAATCATCTTGGTCCACAATAACCCCCAACATCAGCAGCCTTAGGCTCATTATCAGACCCACCATCGGCCTCAGCCTCAGCCTCATTATCTGATAGAGAGCAAGAGCAAGGGCCGAGGCCCATACGGGTTTACCGAAGGCGGGGACGGGCTTTAGCCCACTTTTCGTGAGCAGAAAGGAGGATTATTTCTATAAATAAACGGAGATCTCCTAATTAATTATTAGGATCTTCTAGCATTTATTATTATTGATTCTCTAGAATTACGTCCTTACATAGTATCGTAGTAGAGTCTATATATAGGCATCAACCCTTCGGTAATATCTATCTTATCTCATAATAAAGAAGGTTTAGCCTAAAGGCTTTGGGCAACGGTTTTCCGTTGATTTCTGTTCTTATCAAGTGGTCCGACCTGCCGGATCCCATTCCCGTCGGAATGACGAGATCAAACAACGATCGTTTGGATAAGTTAGAGATCGATCAAGCCGACGTGAGGGAGAAGCTAAACGCACAAGGTGCAAAGCTGGACGCACAAGGCGCAAAGCTCGATGCACAAGGTGCAAAGCTGGACGCACAAGGTACGCAATTGGCTGAAATCGCGGCGTCCTTGGCTGCGTTGTCAAAAGTGATTCTGAAGTCATCGGAGGATGAGACAAAGACGTCCGTCACGGGCAAGGTTACGCCATCCGCTGACGATCAGGTGTACGGGGGTGGTACGTTGGCTCTTTTGCCGACGTTTGAGGGAACAGATCCGATTGGGTGGATAGCACGGGCCGAACAACAGTTCGAATTGAACAACACACCGCCGGGAAGGAAGCTGGCGGCGACTGGAGTTGCCATGGACGGATCTGCCCTGCACTGGCTGACATGGATGAAAGTGCGAAAGTCGGGAATTTCGTGGGACGAGTTCACGCAGGCGTTGGTGGCACGCTTCGATACGCGATTTAAGGGTAGCAAGTTTGAGCGACTGTCTGGAGTCCGACAAACAGGCACGGTGGAGGATTACATGCCCATATTTGTCCAATTGGCGGGTCAAGTTCCAGGACTATCCGATGCACATTAATTGGGCTATTTGATGAATGGGTTGAAGGGTCCGATCCGGGGATCATTGCGTCTGCTTCGCCCAAATAATTTGGAGACGGCAATGGAACTAGCCAGGGATATTGAGGATAATCTATCCTTTCAGACTGGAGGATGAGGGAGTCAGACCTTCAGTGGGTCGGGAATACGATCAGGAGATTTTTCGAGGCCGCCAGGGGAAGGTAATGTGACGACAGGGGGCAACCATGTGCGAGGCTCGACCATCAGTTTCTCTAAGCCCAGCGGACAATCCTCCGTAACTACTTCGGGGTCGTCCGGACAGTCGACGGCCCGTTCTCGATTCACCCGACTTCCGCCAAGAGTACTGGAGGACCTTAGAGCAAAGGGTCTATGCTTTAAGTGTAAGAAGCCTTTTACGCCGGGGCATGATTGCCCGTTCAAACAGTTGAGAGTGATGTTGGCTGAGGAGGACGAAGAGTTGGATCTCCAACAGTACGAATATTGTGAGGTGACGGGGCAAGAAGAAATGCATGAAGAACATGTGGGTTCAGACGAAGAAAGTGGCGATCTTCCAGTTTACTCCATGGCCGGAATCTTCAGCCCCCGCACTATGAGGCTTCGAGGCGTCGTGAGAGGATGCACGGTGACGATACTGATCGATAGTGGCGCAAGCCATAATTTCATTTCTTCATCATTGGTTTCTTTACTACGACTTAACCCGCACAAGACAGGCAGATTCGGGGTACAGTTGGGAGACGGGCATAGACAGGAGTCGGAAGGGGTGTGTAGGCAGCTATCTATCTCGTTGCCGGGGTGTGATATTAGAGCGGACTGCTATGTATTCACTTTAGGCGGGGTTGACCTAATCCTGGGAGTTGCATAGCTTGCCACGCTGGGGGAAGTCCGCACGAATTGGGAGACTCTAACCATGAGTTTCGAGTGGGGAGGAGATCAAGTGGAGTTACGAGGAGATTCGACAATGTGCCGAAACTTGGTGAGCCTTCGCACCCTAATCAAGACCACCGAGATCGAATTGTGGGCCGCTGTTTTTGACCGTGAACCAACACAGCTATCTGATGCCGTGTCGGGGGCATTGGATGATGTTCTCAAGCAGCACGCTGAGGTGTTTGCGGAGCCATAGGGGTTGCCCCCACGCTGCGCGACGGACCACCGCATCGAGTTAATCCCGAGGGCAAAACCTGTGTCTGTTCGGCCTTACAGATATGGTCACTTACAGAAGGAGGAGATTGAGAGGCTAGTTGATGAGATGTTGCAAGCGGGCATCATTCGACCGAGCTCGAGCCCATTTTCGAGTCCGGTCCTATTGGTTAAGAAGAAAGATGGCAGTTGGCGTTTCTGTGTGGACTATCGTGAGTTAAACAAGTCCACTGTGCCAGACAAGTATCCAATCCCAATAATATAGGAGATGCTGGATGAATTAGCAGGAGCGGTTGTGTTCTCCAAGATAGATTTGCGCTCGGGCTACCATCAAATCAGGGTGGCCGGTTCGGACATCCACAAGACTGCATTCAGGACACACAGCGGGCATAACGAATTTCTTGTAATGCCCTTTGGCTTGAAGAATGCCCCGGCGACATTCCAATCCACAATGAATGACTTGTTTCGCCCCTACCTGCGGAAGTTTGTATTGGTTTTCTTTGACGACAATTGGTTTGCAGCCGGTCTTGGGCGAACCATCGGGAAGAGTTGAACCTAGTACAGCGCATCTTAGCGGAGAACCAGTTCAAAGCTAATTGGAAGAAGTGTGCCTTCGGATGCCTCAAGGTGGAGTACTTGGGGCATGTTATATCTCACGCCGGGGTGGCAATGGACCCAGCTAAAGTTAGCGCGGTGGTGGATTGGCCGAGGCCTCATTCGGTCCGTGAGGTTCGGGGATTCTTGGGATTAACAGGATACTATAGGAGGTTTGTCAGAGAATATGGTCTTATCTCCCGCCCTCTCACAGCCCTTTTGAAGAAAGATGCTTCTGTTCGCTTCGTATGGCCACCAGATGCCGAGGAAGCATTCCAGCGCCTTAAGAAGGCATTGACAGAGGCACCCGTGTTAGCTATGCCTCAATTTGATCGCGAGTTCGTGGTGGAGTGTGATGCTTCAGGCACGGGCATAGGGGCTGTGCTCATGCAAGAACGACGACCCATAGCATATTTCAGCAAATCCTTAGCGGATCACACCCTCTCCAAATCAGCCTACGAGCGATAAATGATGGGATTGGCATTGGCCGTTCAACATTGGCGGCCATATTTGATTGGACGGCGGTTTGTGGTGCGTACGGATCATCGAAGCCTCAAACACCTCCTCACTCAACGTATAGCAACGCCATCGCAGCAGGTTTGGGTAACGAAATTACTCGGGTACGATTTTGCTATCGAGTATAAGACAGGTATTTCAAATGCCGCGGCGGATGCCCTTTCACGAAGGGGGAGGAGACCTCGTTGGCGGTCGTCAGTTGCCCTGAGTGGCTGGGATTAGCTGATGTGGCGGAAGAGCAGCGTAAGGACGACTTTGTGCGCTCCATTATGCGAGCATTGGAGGTTGCACCCACTTGTAAGCCAGGCTTAGGGTCGTTTGGTGCTATCATCCAACTCCAAGTGGATTCCTCGACTGTTAGAAGAGTTTCACGATACGCACCAGAAGGGGGACATGCAGGGGCCTATCGAAGAACCTATAGAAGGCTGGCGCTAAACGTGTACTGGAAAGGGATGTTTCGCCGAATACAAGAGTATGTCGCCCAATGCTTGGTTTGCCAAAAGGCCAAATATGAAGCGATGTCACCAGCTGGATTGCTACAACCACTGCCCATTCCAGAATTGATTTGGGAGGATATTTCGATGGATTTTATCACATGCTTACCCAAATCAAAGGGTTATACGTCCGTTTTGGTTGTTGTGGATCGCTTGTCTAAGTATGGCCATTTTTTAGCGCTCAAACCGCCCATTACAGCGCGTTCTGTGGCAGAAGTGTTTGCTAAGGAAGTAGTGCGTTTGCATGGGATCCCCCGCTCGATTGTCAACGATCGTGACTCTCTTTTTGTTAGTACGTTCTGGAAAAGTTGTTCTCATTATCAGGGACACAGTTGCAGTTTAGTACGGCTTATCACCCGGAAACGGACGGCCAAACGGAGGTGTTAAATCGTGTGGTGGAGACTTATCTGCATTGTTTTACTTGTGAACACCGAAGCAGTGGTTAAGATGGCTGCCATGGGCCGAATACTGGTATAATACTGCATTCCAAACGGCTGCTCGAGTTACCCCATTCGAGATTGTGTACGGGAGGCCACCACCCACCATCCGCAGATTTTTGCCCGGCGAAAGCAAGGTGGCTGCCGTTGCTGATGCCCTAGGGAGTCGGGATGCCATAATGGTGCGCCTGAAGGATAACTTGGAGAAGGCACAACAAAGCATGATCAAGCTGGCTAATAAACACCATCGAGAGGTGGAGTTCCAGGTAGGCGATAAGGTATTCTTGAAGGTGAGACCTCATAGACAGTCTACTGCATTTCGCCAACCTTATCACAAGTTGTCACCGAAGTTCTATGGGTCGTTTTTGGTTGAGACGCGCATAGGATCAGTGGCATACAAGTTGTCCTTGCCACCCACTAGTCGCATACATCCCGTTTTTCGTGTCGCAGCTGCGGCGGGTGGTGGGTGACCATCCCGTGGAGTCAAAATTACCAGAAAGTTTGGAGTTGCCAGTCGAGCCGTTGTGGAAACCTGAGGAGGTGCTAGCATGGCGAAAGGGACGAGAAAATGGCATGGAGGAAGAGCAACTGTTGGTCAAGTGGATGGGACAGCCGAGTGATGATGCTACTTGGATGAGTAAAACCGGTTTTCAGAGCCAATTTGCGGATTTCAACCTTGAGGACAAGGTTGTTTCGAAGGAGGATGGAGTTGATAGAGAGCAAGAGCAAGGGCCGAGGCCCATACGGGTTCACCGAAGGTGGGGACGGGCTTTAGCCCACTTTTCGTGAGCAGAAAGGAGGATATCTTACCATTAATTATTAAGATTATATATCTATAAATAAACGGAGATCTCCTACTTAATTATTAGGATCTTCTAGCATTTATTATTATTGATTCTCTAGAATTACGTCCTTAAATAGTATCGTAGTAGAGTCCATATATAGGCATCAACCCTTCTGTAATATCTATCTTATCTCATAATAAAGAAGGTTTAGCCTAAAGGCTTTGGGCAACGGTTTTCCGTTGATTTCTGTTCTTATCATTATCAGACCCAATATCTTCACCACCTACTGTATTACTATCTCGAAATGAAGCAACACCGTCAGGTAATGGAAATGTAAGGAGGGGCATCTTCAATCAGAAAACGACCTAACAGCTTCAATGAAGCCCTGCAGCTCTTCAACGAAAATATGAATGACCTTCTCATTCATATTTTCTCTGAGGGAGTCCCTGATATCATCATCATTTTTTATATCTCTAAGACCAAAATCCATCGGCTGACCAGGTATGAAATAGTAATACTGTAAATTACTAGCTTTCCCCCCGCGTCTGTAAAATTGTCTAAGGTGCCCAAAAAAACCTATCCTTATCAACGCCCTAAAACAGTACTTTGAATCCCCCAAAATACCACGCATTTGGTAGCCATTCGAACCCCCCGTGGACCCATAAGTAGATGTTGCAGTATGAATACACCATTATCCAGCAAAAACGAATGTACGGCCTGTGATGTGTGTGGGAAGTAGATTTCAATGTATTTGAGTCAGAGGGATTTAACCGCGAAAAGTTCTTATAGCTATGGAAGATTTCGATCTTACAGAGAGATTTTCTTTGCCCTAGTCTTTAATTAACAGGGGCAAAATTGGAATTAGACTTTTTATTTGACCGTTATACTCAAAATGGCCCGATGGGGAGCTTATGCGAAGTTAAAAAACTACAAGAGTCTTAGGTAATAAAAAATTCAAGGGGTAGTATGGTGCATTTTCGAAAAACCACAGGGGGGTAATATGCAATTTTGCCTATCCTTATTGCAATCATGACTGAGAATTGAATTAAAATGAGGAATTGGGCTTTTAATGGATCTTCGTTTAATTAAAATGAGGAATTGGGCTTTTAATGGATCTTCGTTTAAACTGTGTTGGGCTTACAGCATGACAAGAGCAATTTCAACCCCACATGCTTTAGCCTTACGGCAAAGCTCATTTCCAATAGCATCGTTCAAAATTCCAAAGTACCCTCCTTTCCCAAACCAGAACCCTACAGCTCGGCGGCAGCGCGTGGCGCTCACCGCCAGCGTCCCAAGCTAGTTCACGTATTACAGGTGTCGCGAGAGAATGGTCGACACGTGTACGCCGATCCGCATCGAACCTACAAAAGCCACCTTGTATAAAACCCCCCGTAATTATGACACCCTGCGTACGCACGACAAAAAATCCCCATCTCCACAAACGAGACTTGTATTAGACGTTATTGCTGAGAAATGGCTGGATTACGTCCTTCGTTCAACCTCGGAGCCGCTCCATTTGAGGTCGGAAGCAGCTCGTCGTCTTCAGGCAACACTAACAACGCCCGGTCGGCGAAGCAGCTTGTTTTGGATTTGTGTGATTCCGATTTGCGTGCAAATGCGATGCTTGAGCTCTCAAAGGTTTTCCTTCTATCCTAGTTTTCTGCTCTTCTTTTACCTCATGTTGGCTGGCGTGGGTGGTAGATGTATACATCTGAGTTTCGCGTTTATGTGTGATCTGCTTCTGCTTTTTCGGTGTTGGTTTCATGTTTTTTCTTTCGGTGAATCTCAATTATTTGATTTATTGCTTCTTTTACATGAAGCATTTCCAGTTTTATTGAGAATTGTGTTTTGATTTTCCGATTAACTGGTTTTGCAATTTTTGAGACTTTTATTGAGCCCATTGATGTTGATTTTTGGTCGCCGGGCCTTTGACGCGGTGACTGCCGCCGGGAAGAACTGCGTCTTCCATGATCCTTTTCTTTTTCGGGGTTTCATTGACCTTTGACTTCTGAAATTTTACTATCTTTGACCTCTTTCCTTTACTATCACAAAATATCATTTTCCTTTTCCTACTTGTAAGATTATAATTTTTGACCTTACATTGACTATACTTCGACCTTTTTCCCGACCGCAACTGTTTTTCTTCTTCTTCTAATTTCAATTATTATTTTCATAATCATAATTTTGTCATGAGAAACCGTTACTGGAATAAAATATTATAAACAATTTTTCGTGACACAAGGGGGCCAGGCCAGCAAAACCGAAATTGTTTGTAAATATGAAATTTGGGACGATGGAGCTCCCAGCAGCTGCTATTAGTTTTGTAATACTAAATGGGTTACATTGTGTCTAACACTTTGGTGTTGTGTTTCATCATTCATGCATAGTGAAGTAGTGGTTTTCTTTTGTCTATTTTCTCTCTCGGTTAGCTGTTGTTTGGCAGGTTAGGTTGGTTAGTTCGCTATTTGCCCATTTTAGTTCTTGCTTATAGTTATGATTCTTGTTTTTGCAGCTGAGAGAAACATTTCAGGGTTTAGCCCTATTGTTATGGAATTCTTCCGGGACGATAACTGCTCTTCTGCTGGTCTGCTCAACGATTTTTTTTTTTTTTTTTTTTTTCATTATCATCTTGGCTTTCGTAAGTTTAAGCCTTCTTTTCAACACCTGAGAGGTATATTCTTTTTTTGTGAATATGATCCAGGAAATTCTGTCCATTTACCCCCTTCTATGTCCACCAACCTTAACTTATAACAGTCAAACAGAATATGCAGTTGCCTTCTCCTGCTTCAGGTGCCTACCTATTCTCTTTCTGAAAATTTTTTCCTATCTCTTATACTTCTCTTTGCAGGTGGTTCTGGATGTTAGTTTTTACTTCAGAAGTTTTTTTTTTTTTTTTAAATTTTTACAAGTCACTTGTTGGTAGTTTTCTTTCTATGTTCTTGCCTCCCATGATTATATGGCTCCTCCCATGGTAGTTTACAAGTCACTTCTCCAATCATGATTATATGGCTCCTCTCTCCTATGGCCTAACTATGATGCCTCCCAATATCGCTGTTGACGGATGAGAAAGATATGTCTCTAAGCATATTCGTGGTGTTTCTATCAGTTTTTAGACATTTAGACAACATGGCAGGTGGTTTGTCATTACAATAATAAGACTTAAGGTAGCACTTAGAAGGTTATGGTAGTACTTTAGACCCCTATCCTTCTCCATTAAAGTCCCTTTGTCTATGGATATGGAAGCCAGAAAGTGGTACGAGCATCAAGTAACGTGATAACTTGTCTTATGGTCTCGTGTCGTTTATTCCAATTTTAAGACTAATCAAGCTAAATTGTAAGTGTTCTTAACAATCCGCCATGGCGGTTTGGCTTTAAGCCATGTCCCGCCATCTGCCATTGATAACAGTGGATGAGTTGAATCAACCATGTAACCAACATAAAGGAAAGCTCCATCTAGTTGGTTTATTCAAAAACTAATTATGGAAGTTGAAAAAGTTACAACGAAACACATCACGTATATGTAGTTAAAACTTACATATCAACGAATTAACATAGATATAATTGCCAGTTATCACATGTTACTCGTTCCGACCTCAACCATGGAAGAGCTTCCTTTGCTCAATTACACATTCTTTGATATGATAGCTACAAAGTTAAATATAAATTAGGTCGATCACTCGAATTAAACAAATCTTCATAAATGATAAAACTCTATTAAAAGGCCAAAAAGATGTGTTTTCCCTCAAGAAAAGTGTATATAAGAATGGAAAAGAGTTTAGTTCGACCTGTATGTGACCTAGGTCACTCAACCTTAGAGAAGATCTCCCTACAATTTATTTTTTCGACTTATCTTTACGCTTGATGAATGAGGTTGAGCCCAAAATGACGACAATTTTGTTTTTAGCAGGTAGGAAGCTTTGAGATTGGCTCTGTGTATTTATTTACATTTTCGCCGCTATGTGAATGACCGGTATTACAATGCTCCACTTACAGTAATGACAGGCTTCATCAATACATGCCTATATGCGCTTTCATGTAGTAAATAATAATGATAATACAAAAATAGGACAACTAGATAAATAAACTCATATTCGGGAGTATTCTCAAGCAAGTTGAGAATATCATGTGCATTTGGATTGTATTCATCAATACATGCCTATATGGGCTTTCATGTAATGAAAACATGGATTGTATATAGTAGCAGAAAATATCATGTGCATTTGTAACTCCCACTTTATGGTGTTTCCCAATTGCAGCTAGTAAAAGGTGTTTAGTATGGTTGAGCTTCAGTTGAGTCATTAGTTGTAACTTGTAAGTAAAGCTTATCCATCCATTGTAGTGAATAAGCTTATGGCCCGTTTGGATTTCGGATTTCGATTTGAAATCTGGATTTCCCTCAAATCATCTGTTTGGTAATCGAGTGGATTTGTATTTCGATTTCGGCCAAATCCGATGTCAAATCGAAACGCTTATTATTTGTCAGATTTGAAAGTCCATGTCAAATGGTCCGTTTTTGAAATCCGAAGTGAGTCGGCAATGGGTTTTTTCGCAAATAATAATAATAAATAGTAGAAATAAATAATAACAATAATAATAATAATAAAAATAGTAATAATAATAATGGTGATGAGGAAATGATGAGTCGAGTTGACTCGTGCGCTCGATAAGCCGACTCGAGCTCGTTACGGGCTAGCGAATGAGTCGACTCGAGCACGAGCTCACTCTTAGGTGCTCGAAAGCTCGTAAGCTGTCCTACGAGTTTGTTTTATTTATTATTTAATCTTTCAAGGAAAAGTTAGAAATCGAGTTCGACGAGCTACTCGAGCGCTTGAGGTCGAACTTCAATTTGAAATCCGATTTCGAAATCCTAACGTTTGCCAAACAGTGGATTTGGATTTGAAATTCAGATTTTGAAATTCATGATTTCAAATCACGCGATTTCGTTCAAATACGCCAATCCAAACGCAACCTTACTGTTTTGTAAATCAATTTAGGCAAGTTGGAGTAACATTGCTACGCAAAATATTCGCTTTGCCAGTCATTGTGAAAAGTTGGAATAACATTGCTATAAATATTCTCTTTGCTAGTCATTGTGAAACCACATATTCTATTGGCAACACATTTGGTCTCAAGCATTCGGACTCCGGCTTTAATGTTTTTCCTAAAAGTCACCTCGCTTTGGAACTCTAGACAAAGGCCGTTTTCTTGAAATACGCCAAAGATGGGTTTCGCGAATGATGCATTGTTGGGCCGTTGAAAAGCCCACTTAGGTAGAAGGTTCTAGGGCATGGTTGAATGTTCGATGTCGTAGACTCCGCTATAAATACCGTGCTCGATACGACGGCCAACATATGTTTTCTCATTTCTTACATCTTGCTTCCTCATTGAGTTAGATATCTTGCGAAGGATTGAGCGACATGTATGTATTTGTCAAATCTCGGGGGTTCATTTGTCCATGTCCATTTGCGTAAAGATTACGCAAAGCTTAAGTTGTTAGAGAGATGTATCGCATGGTAATCTTTATACCCTAAGTCGTGATCTCGTGGAAATCTTTGCAAATTTGGGTGTAACGCCGATCTGGGCGGTATTTATCATGTGTTTAGATATAAGTGGATAATTTTATTATTAAGATGTTAAGATGTCCTAGGTATTTGTAGTTTCATGATTGTGTGCCTCTTTACCGGAGCGTCATGCTTAATTTCTTAAGATTGGAATATACCTACATTGCAGCATCTGCTCTCTTCTATGATAGGGATTGATTGCTTAAAAGTTGAATGAAATAGTATGAGACAGCTATGTTTCAGTTAATTTTATATGTTAACAATTCCTTCTTGTATTGCTGCAGTGTGTGGCCTCTCACCAAGACACGAGGTGGCTATTCCTCCATGGTAATTTTCTTTGCTGGCATGTAAAATTTGTCTTCTCCTTTAAGATTAGAAAGAGATTAATTGATTTTATATTTATGATGGCTTGGTCGGCAGAAGGGGTGTTCGAAATGTACATCACCTTATTCCGAATTATGTAGAATGCATTCTTGCTGCTTGACTGATAATATCAAGGAATCTTTCTTTGCACATGAGCTATCATCAGTAATTGGTTTGGAATTTGGTTGACAGACTTTCACCAGTATTGATATACTTATAACAGTAGTTTGATATGCCAGTGGCTTTAGTTCAATGGTTTGCTTTTGTCACTTATATGACTCAGGTTAAATAAGATATGTGCCCACTTCTCGGATTATCATTGCAGTTACTGCTGTTAACTTGTACTCCCATTTCTACTGAACAAGTTTCACTAAACCATTTACTCTTTTCTTAACATTTCTACTGCTCTCTTATGCAGCGCAAATCCCATCCTATCTGTTCCCCTTCATGCGCTCAACCGACCAATCAAGGCCGTTTGAGCACTTAAGGGTACAGAGTTTGGGAGTCATAGCTGCTCTTGTCAAGGTATTTCCCGCTTACCTGTCATATTTCGATGATATTTTGCATCTGGCCTTAGCTAAAGTAAAAAAAATACTGTAGTAATAACAGGGAAAATTATTGAACTTTACTTCAGCTAAACTTAGTTGTGAACTGATCACCCTTTAGTTATAAGTCATTGATGTGTTCTGTGGGAAACCTTCTGTCAGGCTATATAAATAATTACTTGGTTGGCTTTCATGTCGTTAGTAAATAATTCTGTACTCTCGTTGGGCAACACCCAATAATTCTTCCCTTTTTTTCCTACGTTGTTTTTTTCTTTTAAAAACAGTACTTGATGCTTAACATGTTCCCATGGTTCTTCAGGTTGAAGAATCAGAAATGATCAGATTCCTCCTACCAACCGAGACAGTGCCGATATGCCTGAAGACTATGGAGACGGGCGGCGACCTCTGCAAAATAGTGAGTTATCCCTTTCAAATCTCTCTTATGCAGTTTTATCCCAAACTTATATCCCATTGAGAAAATCTCAGCTACCCCCCACTTTAAATATCATGTTTTCTGCATTACTTTGGGAAACAAATGGCCATCACAGCGCCTTCCTTTATCGACAGGTCGCCACTTACATCGTGCAGCAGATACTGCTTGATGACTCGGGCCTCGAGTTTTGGTGCACGGGCGCTGAGCGGTTCTTTACGGTCAGCAAAGTGCTCAGCGCCATGGTCGGCGGGCTAGCCCAGCAGCCTTCGCCCAGGCTGCTCAAGCTCATCATCAGATGCTACCTTAGGTTGTCTGATAATCCCAGGTAATGAATGAATAACCTGCATATGATTCTTAATGTTCAATTTCTAACATCGACGTAATAAAAATATCGATCGACCCAATTCTTGCGTAGGGCTCGCGATGCCCTGAGAGCAACTCTCCCGAGAGCGCTGAGGGACGCAACTTTCGGTCCCTTACTACATGTAAGAAGTGTAACTGTAGATGTCTTTCTTTTCTCCATTACTACATGTAAGAAGAGTTGCTTATCAATCATTAGCGTTTTTTTATTAGTATCAATTGCAGTTAAACTGTAGACGTCTTTCTTTTTCTTAGGACGATCCAACGACGAGGGGATGGTTGCAACAGCTGCTGCAGAACTTGGAACAAAGGACACACTTTGCGATTCAGCAGCCTATTTTTATGAGCGATAGGTTTTGATTGTATTTTTTGTATGATCTTTGGGCAATCTGTACAGTTCATTATTTGCTTTGGGGAAGCGATTGATCATTTTTTTAATAATTTCATTTATATTATGGGTTTAGTTTCCATCGACAAATGTATATAGCATAACTTCAACAGATACTATGAAAGCTTCGAGTTCATTACATAAAGAGATCATTACAGAATTATTGTTTCTTCTGACACTTATCAGGAAAAAAAACAGAACCTTTGCACTTACTATCCAACTAAAACATAAATGGCGTATATGATCCCAGGAATGTATCCCAAGATTGTAAGCAGCAAATCGATCCAAAATTCAACCTGGATGGACATCATACGGAGATCACAATAAATAAGATCACCGTGTCATACATAACAAACATCAATGAAACTAAAAAATAATAATTATTGAAAGATAAAATAGATATATTACTCCACATCCATATCTTAATCATTCCATATGATATTTACTAAACCCCAAAACATTCCATATCACATACCCCCGGCATATCACAGACCCCAGTCCAATACTATGGGCATTCACTTTTACTATACGGATATTTATAAAGATATACATGGATAACAACAATAGTCGTTAATAGATATTTTATTTTCAGGATGCTTGACTATCCATGTGGCGATGATAACCAATAAAATTTCCGTTACTCCCAATGTATTGTTAATCAAAAATTGTTTAATCACTTTTATATAATATGCTAACATGGATATTAAGTTAATATTATTTAGGATGTTGACTTAATGAAATAATTATTTGTTTGGCAAAATCAGCTATATTATTAATTTCAAAATTACTGATTTTTTCAATGATAAAAATCTATCCCGAGGCCCCGTTTAGTTGGCCCGATAAGGCCATATATTATCTTACGTAGTATTGTTCAGTATAATTGAACCTCAACTAACAAAGCCCACAATATATGACGGCCCGCTATTGTTATCCAGTAAAGTCACTATAATTCATCCGACCCTAGCTGAGATAAATAATACAGCCCACTACTAATAATGAAAAGACACAAATATCCTTATACCACCAAATCATAAAATCATCGTTATTTCACGTGCTTTGTATAATAAAAATAAATAAACAACACTAATTTATTACTTGTTTCATGGTGATCAAAATTATATGCATATGTTATATTTTTTGATATTCATAAGAATAATTCTTTTTGTAAACTATACATTGGTAAAATTAAGGATATTTTGTAATGTTACTATTAACTTATCTTGAAAAGCGAACAAACATGAATAGTCATTGTATAGAATTAAATAGGATTATTATCTCATTTTCTAACACGGGCTTCTTATACTTTCTTTTCCCATGTGGCGAAGTAAACGGGGCCTTAACCATATAAAACCATCCCAATTACTCCCAACGTATTGTTAATCCAAAAATTTGTTCGACGGATACTTTTTATATAATATGCTAACATGGATATTAATTTAATGAAATCTCAAATTTTATTTCAGGATGTTGACCTAATGAAACATAATTATTTGTTTGGCAATATTCAGCTATATTATTAATGTTCAAAATCTTGCCGATTTTTCCATGTATGATAGAAATTTATCCCGAGTCACTAACCATATTAAACCATTCCCAAATCCCTATAAATATAGCCATCTAAACCTCAGACTAAACATCCAAACATAAAACCAAACACGGTCTATAGAGCCACACATATAATACGTCATGGTCCTTCCAATATTTCTTAACACCAAAAAAATATTGTATTACAACTTCTATCCTTCCAAGACCGACGAAGAAGAAAGTGGAAGCTCCAATGCCTCCCCAAAAAAGAACGATCGTGTTCTCGTGGAAATACGTGATATATATCCACCTCCAATGCCAAGTGATCCAGAATGGCCTTGGTACATCATACGAACCATAGGGAGCAACGACCACGCCCTTGGAAGGATCCCACTGACATTTTTCGAAACATTTGAGCATGTCCTGAGATATTGGGACATGCCCATGGCAGTCATGCTAACTGACGGTCATAGGGTTCCTGTGACCTTGTGGGACGTGACTGAGGAAGGCAACCGTAGGAAGTATGAAGGCGACAATGCTTTGTTGAAGATGTTGCCAAATGACGACTTTGTGCTCTTTTGCCCTGATGATATGAAGGCGGAGGCGCTCAGAGTTGGAAACAGTCGTGCGATACGTTGGGATACTCGCATTTACAAAAATACTCGACGAATGGAGGCAGATGGCGTACGAAAATACTCGCATTTACAAGGAGCGTACGAAGCTGTATCATGATCGTAAAATAATGAAACGGGAATTCCAATAAGGCGACCAGGTTTTGCTTTACAACTCGCGCCTACGGTTGTTTCCCGGCAAACTGAAATCGAGATGGTCGGGACCATTCACGGTGACGCGAGTATTCCCGTACGGAATTGTTGAGATCACACATCCGGAGAAGGGGACCTTCAAGGTGAACGGGCACCGACTCAAGCATTACTATGGCGGTACCATCGAGGCGCTCGAAAAAGAAACCATCCACCTCCTCGATACTACCCGGAGCTAAAAATCACCAAAATATGTCTAGCTAAAAGACATTAAAGAAAGCGCTACTTGGGAGGCACCCCAATCCTATCCTATGTTTTTACTTTATTTCTATGCGCATTTTTAGTTCTATAATTTTGTTTTTCAACGATCGCAGGGAATTCAAAATCTCAAGTGTGGGGAGGAGCCGTACAAAGCATGCACATCTGACTCTATTCAGGGAAGTTCGCTTATCTTTCTATTTCCCTTTCCTTGTGTTACATGATTGTTACGTTGAGGACAACGTAAATCTTAAGCGTGGGGAGGGGAATTTCTGTGAAATTTAGGCAAACATGTTATATATATGCATGTCTTGATTTTTGGTACAAATTTTTTCGAAAATTTGGTATAACATGTTTTTTTCGAAAATTGTGTTTCTTATCATGAAGGGATGACTTTATGTTTGGAATTTTGTGAGTAATTAGGATACATATGCGTAGTCTACTTCTTTCTTACATGATGAACTTGGCGATACTTGAGAGATTCGTACACATAACCCAATTTTTGTGAGATTTTTTAGCCTACGAGCTTTTTGCTCATTTCTTTAGTTGTGTGAATCATGCTTAGTTTATTTCTCTTCAGAACTTGCTTGTTTATTGCGTTTTGAAACTACTTAATGTGTGATTGGTGAAAATGAGGAAGGCATTAGGAATCAGTCCATAGCCAAAATATCCAACCACGACTGACCCCGTAGTTAGTCCACTTTGAGCCTGAGCCTTTTATTCGTGATACCCGGAATTATAAGCCGCTGACCTAAATAAGCCTCCATAGATCATCTTACCTGAATTAATGTGGAAATGAAGGTTGAATGCCAAAGTCGAAAGGCGCGTCCCGAACGAAGCCTTTAGTTAAAAAAAAAAAAGTTAAAAACTCCCCCACTGATAATCTCTCACTCGCAAAGAGGCCGAGAGAAGGGGAGCTTAAAGCCGTCGAAAAAAAAAAGGAGAAAGAGCTAAGAACCCTTCCTCTGATAATCTCTCACTCTCAACGCACACTACATATTTTCTTTATCGAGAGTTGAGAGAAGAAGGGCTTAGTCAAGAACGGCGGAGACGCAAAAAAAAAAAAAAAGAAAAGAAAAAAAAGAGGCGGACTTTTGGCGCGTTCAAGACAATGGCATGATCCCGATGTGACTGCAATTCATATCCTTTGACGCTTATTCCTTGCATATTTGATATATTTGAGCTATGCTATAACCCCGTAAAAGACCTTCCGATTCACGCTTGATCATTGAAAGTGGTAGATTTACGAATTACATGCAAGCTTATGGTAGGGATTAGATTAGTGCATGCCCGAGAGATATCACCGACATCTTAACCCATACACTGAGTGATTTGAGTGAATATCTGTGAGGTGCGGATTTTGACGGTATCGCTAAAGAAAATCGTGTAGTTAGTCGTTGATTTCAAATATGCTTTCCAGCTTTACTTGCATTTTCTCCTACGTGATTTCGTTCTTGATTGGTACGTTACATGATTTTATCCTTTTCTATGCCTTTTTATTTTTATTTGCGGGCAAGCAAGAGCTTAAGTGTGGGGAGATTTGATAAAAGGAATTTATATCGTATTTTATACCCCGTAAAAACGTAATATCGGTTGTTAGTTATATAGAATTTCTTTGAATACCATATTTTTACGTTTATTTTGCATATTCTACAGATATTGGAGAAAAGAAATACAACTGACTGGTTTGAAAAGAATCGAAGAGGCAGCCCATATTACGGCCCAAAAACAAATTGGGCCAAGATAAAACCAGCCATAGCCCTTTAACAACAACTAAAGAATGAAGAAAACATTAAACTACATGGAACTAACGCATTCAAGCAAACGACAAATGATAAGAAGAGAAGAAGACCCACAAGATAAAGAATTGCGACGATCGCACGCACACCGCAGACAAATGAAGAAAAAAGAGCTCGGCGCAAGGAAGAAAATGAACACTCAATCTTACGCATGCTTGAGCTGCAAAATGGAGATTTTTTTGTTCCCCATCGCCATCTATAAATAGGAGGATTAACGAGCAGAGCTGAGGAGACAGACGCACACACAAAAAAAAAGCCATATACTCGACCTATCAGTTGTGTGTACTCTTTGCTAGACCGAGAGCAAGAGCAGCGAAGGAAGCGAGCCAAGCGGGCTGCGGTTGCGGCTGCGACTGTGAGTCGAGGGGCTGCTGTCCGGCTGGTTTGTGTGGGCTGAGGGCTGATCTCGGGACTGTGAAGCGAAGGCGAGGAGCTGCAACTGCTCGAGCTGTGAGCGGGTGCTTGTGCGCAACAGTTACGAGGTGGAACGGCAGCAGCTGCGGGGACTGACGGAGGGCTGATCCGAGCCGGGTTCACGAGCGAGGTAACTAATTTTCGGGTACGATTGGGCTGAGACGGGCTGCTGGCGTAGAAGGAGTAGTGAACGAGCAGTGCAAAGAACTCGTAAGGAAAGGAAAAACTGAGACGCCCACCACCTGTTCGGGAAAACTCCTCAACGAAATTCAGGGAAGAAACGTGGTTTTATCTTTGTTATTTACGGTCCTCGTTATGTTGATGTTTAATATGAGTGGCTAAACCCCGTAGTATTTGAGATTAGATGAACCCTAGCGAGATCGTACGTATGTTGAACGTATTAATGATATGCTTTTTATTATGACTCGGTTACGATATATGCTATTATTTTGATTATGTCTATGTGGTCGAAATAATTGTTGGGAAATCGAACGCTACGCTCGAGAGAGGTGCGACGGTTAGACCACTCGTAAACGAGCGGAGTAAACTCATCGCTAGAGATAGGTTGAACTATCCCGCCGGATTAGAGTCAAATCTAATAGCGGGATTCATCGTTATTTATTGCGGTCTGCGATTAAGTAGTTAGGGAAGTTTGCCCAGCTATTTAAAACGTAGATTAGTTGTTGCGAGTCAAAGCGAGTAAGCGCAGTTTCGCCCAATCGTAGAAATTCGTATACATATCATAGGAATCCTCACGGTCTAATAATTAGCTAATATATTATTTATCTGTCGTTCGGTCGAGCTAGGGGGATTCGAAGTCTCAAATACGTTTTCGTTCATAAGGTCGCCGTTTTTATATTTTTATTAAACTGTTTATTTTAAGTGTTTATCGTTATTTAAATTTACGAACATCACAAAAATAATCACAAAAATATTCACTAGGATATTTAAACGACGGTTTTCTAAAGTATATAGTTCTTTTGGGTTCGATACTCGAATATTTGCCATTTCTATACTATTTTCGATAGGTACACTTGCCTGTTGAGCGTATGATAGTTCGTCGATATTCGTTTTATTTTTATTACTCGATCCGCTCGATCAGCGGACGTTTCACACTGGTAGCCTAATCTGAGGTAGTCGACACCAGAGGTACCCTCGGTGTCACTTACTCCCTCAGCTCGCACCCTCCAGGTTTCACGACCCGCCATGAGGGTATTAGCCCTAAAATCATGTCTTGCCTTGTACGTGTCATGTCTTGACGGTAGCGCCATACGACGTTACAATGGTAGCATAGAAGAGCCGTGACTCAACTGTGAGTCGACGTCAGACGCCCATATCGGCGAATCTTTATCACTCTCAGGCGCTCGTATATTATGCATGCTCTCATTTCATGCCTTTTGTATTAAACGTGCGTGCATATACTCATGTCATGAATATGCGTGTCATGCCATCATATTATGTATATAAATCATGCATGTCATATAACGCAGATAATTCACGTAGGAAGTCACGTAAATATTATGTCAAATATTATGCATGTCATATTGAGATTTGTAGGCATTGGCTTACAAATGTTGCTATTTCTCGTTTCATCCCTGGCCACCAATAGTTGGCTCGTAGATCCCTATACATTTTCGTCGCTCCTGTGTGAATAGAGTATACGGTGGCATGGGCTTCCATCATGACAGTCTTTCGAAGTTCGGCGTCGTTAGGGACATAGAGACGTCTTCTATAATATAAGCTTCCGTCGTTCTGTATTGTGAAGTCTGAGGATCTTTGTTCTATTGGCGCTTCTTTGATTTTCAAATATAATTCGTCATTCTCTTGGGCTTTCGTAATCTGTTCCATCAACGTAGGTCGAAGTGATAACGCTGCCAGTCTTGTTTCAATTTCGCCCATTGGTATCACTTCCACTTCGAGCCTCTGTAACTCCGTGTTTACAGTTTTGCAGCTCAATGCATCCGCCACTACGTTTGCTTTCACCGGGTGGTAGCTAATCACGCAGTCATAGTCCATGACTAACTCGAGCCACCGTCGTTGTCTCATATTCAACTCCTTCTGAGTGAAGAAGTATTTGAGACTCTTGTGGTCAGTAAAAATCTCGCATCGTTCGCCGTACAAGTAGTGTCTCCAGATCTTGAGAGCGAAGACTACAGCGGCAAGCTCTAGGTCGTGGATCGGGTAGTTCTTCTCATAATCTTTGAGTTGTCGCGAGGCATACGCTACGACATTTCCATTCTGCATTAGAACACACCCTAGGCCATTCTTAGACGCATCACTGTAAACAGAAAATCCTCCGGTTCCTGTGGGAATAGTTAGCACTGGAGCCGTCGTGAGTCATCGCTTAAGTTCTTGAAAGCTCTGCTCACAGGCATCGTCCCATTGAAATGAAGTATTCTTCTTCGTTAGTTTCGTCAAGGTTGATGCGATTTTGGAAAAATCTTTAATGAATTTTCGATAATATCCGGCTAGTCCGAGAAAACTTCGTATTTTCGTCACATTCATCGGTTGTTAATAGCCTCAATCTTGCTTGGGTCAACAGAAATTCCATTTCCCGAGATAACATGTCCAAGAAATGCGACTTGATCGAGCCAATACTCGGATTTCTAGAATTTTGCATACAACTGCTTTCCTCGTAATATTTCCAGGACAGTCCTCAAGTGTTGTTCATGCTCCTCACGTGTCTTTGAATAGATCAGGATGTCATCGATGAATACGATAACACACTTATCAAGTAAAGACTTGACCACTCGGTTCATTAAGTCCATAAATGATGCCGGTGCATTAGTCAGCCCGAAAGCCATGACTAAGAATTCGTAGTGCCCATAGCGGGTACTAAAAGCTGTCTTCGGGACATCCTCTTCTCTAATCTTCAACTGGTGATAGCCTGATCTCAGGTCTATCATCGAAAAGACCATTGCGCCTTGTAGTTGGTCAAATAAGTCGTCAATTCGAGGGAGGGGGTATTTGTTCTTGATCGTAATCTTGTTCAGCTCCCTATAATCGATGCAGAGCCGCATCGATCCATCTTTCTTCTTAACAAACAAAACCTGTGCTCCCCATGGTGAGAAGCTTGGCTGAATGAACCCTTTTTGCAACAGTTCATCCAGTTGCTCCCTCAATTCCTTCAGCTCTGCTGGAGCGAGTCGGTACGGTGCCTTAGAGATGGGTGCAGCTCCTGGCACTAGATCAATTGTAAATTGAATCTAACGATTCGTCGGAAGTCCGGGTAAGTCTTCGGGAAACACATCGGGAAAATCTCGTACTACTGGAACTTCTTCTAACTTCGGGGATAAACATTCTTCGGATGATATCGCATATATTAGGTAAGCTTCGCATCCTGTCTTAATTAAACGATGGGCCTTCATTGCTGTAATCTTGGGAATCCTATTACTCTTGCTAATTCCCATGAATGTGAAGGGTTCGCTGTCTTCCAGGTTAAAGGTCACTTGCTTACGTTTACAGTCAATAACTGCTCCATACTTCGATAGCCAGTCCATGCCTAAGATTACTTCATGCATTGGAATGACTATCAGGTCAAACCGGTAAGGTCCTATCGTTCACTATTATCGGGCTATCTCGTAAGATTTGGTTGGTCCTCGTAGAGGTTCCATGGGGTATGGTAACATTGTATTCGTAGCTAACTAAGTTAGGCGTAACCCCAACTCTCGCCACGTAATTAGTAGATGCAAATGAATGCGTGGCTCCTGAATCAACTAATATGCATGTCGGGGTTGAATGGATAAGGAGAGTACCTGCCACCACAGACGGATTGTTCTCCGCTTCTTCAGAAGTCAGCGTGTAAACTCTAGCAGATACCGTAGGTGGCCTAGTTTGAGCAGGGGGTTGACTTCCAGATGCCACTTCCATGCATGCCTTGGAGAAATGGCCTGTCTTGCCACACTTATAACAGACAGCATTTTGAGAGTAGCACACACCCAGATGTCGTCGAGTGCACCTGGGACATGGGGGTATACTCATTGGAGGTCTCCCCTGATTAGGACTGAATTGTTGTGGAGCTCCAGGTCGGTATTGGAAATTAGGTCTGACATTCTTGGGGTTAAAGGGATTCTTCGGGCTACCTCCACTCCGTTTCGGCCCTTGAATAAACTTTCTTTTCGCTTCATGGGCTCGCATGATTCGGAGTTCTGCTTGCTCTGCCATCAAAGCGCGTTCAGCTACTTGAGCATAAGTAGCTCCTTGGGATCCGGCCATGTTCACATCTCTATATAATTCGGGCTTCAGGCCCTCCAAGAAACGCTCCACCTTCAACGCATCCGTGCTTACCATGTGAGCTGCGAATCGGGACAATTGCTCAAACTTTCTGATATATTCTGCCACGGTCATCGGGCCCTGGCGTAGGTTGATGAATTCATTCATCCTCTGTGCTCGTACTGGGGTGGTGAAATATTTACTCCTGAAGAGTTCCTTGAACCGGTCTCACGTCATCGTAATAGGGTCTTCAAAGGCGAGAATTGTATCCCACCAGTGACCTGCACTTCCTCTCAGCAGGAAGGCAGCACATAAGACCTTCTCATCTTCTGGAATTCTACTATACTGGAACACGCTTTCCAGAGTTCGAAGCCAGTCCTCGGCCGCTGTCGGGTCAATGGCATCTAGGGGTGGGCATCGGGTCGGGTGGTCGGGTATCGGATAGTTCGGGTTCGGGTAGTTCGGGTTCGGATTAAGATTTTCACTACCCGAACCCGACCCGATTTACGGCGGGTACCCGCTTGTCGGGTATATATCGGGTTCGGGTACCCGACATCGGGTAGTCGGGTACCCGATTTTTTAATTGAGATGTGACTAAAAATATTATAATTCAATAATATTAAAATATCCATGTTATATATTAATATCGCTTACAATATTTGGATATTTTGTTTTCAATAAATGTAATATATGTTTATTTATAAAATTTTGAGAATATTTTATTTTAAATTTTTATGATGATATATGCATTGAAATAAAATATCAGTTGTTGATTATACACTTGAAATAAGAAATTAGTCGAAATATTATTTAAACTTTAACATCACTCAAGTTATATATTGATATCTAAATATGTAATTATATATATTTTAATGTATGTACAAAATTAATATTTTTTTTTTAAAAAAAAAACTTGTCGGGTACCCGATCGGGTTATTCGGGTAATAAATTACTACCCGTACCCGACCCGATTAATAAATTCGGGTATCGGGTTCCCGATACCCGACAAATAACCCGAATTACCCGATCCGAACTACCCGAACCCAACCCGAATACCCGAACCCGAATGCCCACCCCTAATGGCATCCTCAAACGTCGGGGGATTAAGCTTGCGAAATCTTTCTCCCACTATCTCGACCCTATCTGCTTGAGAGAGTTCGCCGCTAGATTGTCCGCCCGTATTTCGTTGTTGCATCATTTCTTGGATTTGAGCGGATTGCTGGCGAACGAGCTCCTTGAGTTGGAGAATCGCCGTATCACAATTATCGGTTTGTGTTTCGGGTTCTTTACCTTTACTAACGCTCCCGCTACCCTCACTTCTCGTTCTACCCATTCTTATCCTGATACCCTAATAGTCCCTATGGCCAATAAATCATACACATACAACATTCATAAAAACATAAAACTTACTAGCAAGTCCGCTTCCCTGCTTTTGAGTTTGTGTACATGGACAGTCTACAGAACTTGTAACCGAAAGCTCTGATTCCACCTGCGGCGCCCCTGACTCCTACCGCCCATTCTTACTAATATTTTATGTGACTGCATGTGATATAAATGAAATCTATATACGAAAATGCGTATAAAATTTTTCCTTTTATATAAAGGAAATTCTTCTGTACACAAAATATTCCTAGGACATAAATACAAGGTGAGTGCGCATGCGTGTTCAAAACAATCTATTGGCCCGCCACTCAGGTCGCATCCATGTACACACTGCCACCTCAAAAGTCCTCCGGAAGCTTCAAAATTTGGCCTCGCCTTCGTAAAGATCACGTAACGTGATTCCCGTGAACCTACAAAACAAAATTATGTCGAACGAGCTTATAAAGCTCAGTAAGTGAAAGTCATGCATGCCATGCACGTGTCCTAAATTCGCAAAGGCATCGCGCCAATGCTCCCTAGACCTCATATTTTTCCTTACCTTGTCTTGTCATATAGGGCCCTCGACTATCTTGATATGCACCATCATGAAGCTCGAATCCGCTAGGGATAAATAAATATAAGTGGCAATACCCACTCAAGTGGATGCATCTCCAGCCGTATGTGTGATAGATAAATTCGCACCGTTACCAACTGTCACATGATTTGCACCAGAATATGAGGACAAGTTGGCAAGAGTGGTGCAACCTTCTCCACTGTCTATTTTAGTTAACTCAGTTTTCCTTCTTATCCACTTAAATACGGTAATTAAATATAAATAAATACTAAAAATTAAAATTATTATGAAAAACTACCCACCAAATAAGTTGAGTAAACTACTTTTTTCCTCCACAATTATATTAATTGTACATAGATAGAGTGTACAAAGGTTACTAGTGTTATTATGTTATTTATGAATTCCTCCACAGTTATATTAATTGTACACAGATAGAGTGTACAAAGGTTACTAGTGTTATTATGTTATTTATGAATTTGCTGGTTCGTGTAGTTTGAAAGCGCCATTGCACGGATACCGATATTTACTTTGTCCAAGGCCAAGATTACCAGGTTAAACAAAGACGTTTATATATTTGAAGATTATTCATTTCTTATACATTATAGTATGCAAATTGTACTAAAAAATATTTTGAGTTAAATGTAATAGTTCATTTGACGCTCCGTGCAAAGCCTCGTATATTTGTAGGCTGATAGTTGCGGTTGAAATCATATATCCCACAATTCCTGTCTCATTTCCTGTTTCACTTTGTAAACTTAAATTAAAAATAATTCTTATGATTATCGAAAAATATAAGATAAGGATGTTAAATTGATCATCATAAAACAAGGAAGGATGTGTTTATTTATTTTTATCATGCAAATCACATGAAAGAAAGATGATTTTATGATTTGGTGAAATATAAGTTTTTGTGAACCGCTAATTTGAAATTCAACGGGTTTGATCGTTTGGGACATAAAGGTGATATAATTTGTGGGACATAAGATTTCAATAAATTGTTAAATTGGCATCGGTTGCTTTTACAATCATAACTCTATTTGAGTTTACATTTTTCATGTCAATTTATTAATTCTTGTATCATAAATAAATCTAATATGTGATGATTAATGAGGCTTTTTTAATAAAATAAGCAAAAACAAAATTTAAGCATCAAAATAATTGTGAAACAAAACCATTAATAAAATAGAGCAATTCGTATAGCTTTCTTACGAGTTACATAACTCGTAAAAACTAGATACGAGTTATACTACAGTGGCGCGTTGACCGGTCTCAAAGTAACTCGTATGATTTTCTTACGTGTTATTTTCACTAACTCGTAAAAACTTTATACGAATTACGCCACCCTGCATGCACATGCAGTGTCGAAAATAATTCGAGTAACTCGTATGTAATAGTTACGATTACTCGAATTATTGCAATAATGCACGTAAATCGTAAGTAATAGTTACGAGTTACTCGAATTATAATTCGAGTAACTCGTAACTATTAAGTACGAGTTACATCTCTATATAAACCCCCTTGATCGAGGCGTATACATATCACAAACAAAATGGTGTCGAGTCGCGTACAAGTCATAGTATATTTCGGCGGTTGAATACTTCAATCACTCGATTCTATCGTCAAATATAGTATTCGTCCTATTGCGTATAGGC
The DNA here is from genome assembly GCA_027422505.1 of Craterostigma plantagineum. NCBI lineage: Eukaryota > Viridiplantae > Streptophyta > Magnoliopsida > Lamiales > Linderniaceae > Craterostigma > Craterostigma plantagineum. Next base: position 9,138 of record JAPQWV010001891.1, on the reverse strand, counting down.
GAATTCATCGCAACACCAGTTTCTCAGAGTTTATGTCGTTGTTGTTAGAAATTACGGGTGCTGATAGTAGTTGTTGATCGCTGATTGTCCATGCAAAAAATGAATACCTTCAACATTCTCGCCTCTTTCATCAGCTACTCCAAATCTCCAACGACAACGATTTACAATTTTTCATACATCCCGATTCGCAGAACACTTGTTTTGAGGTTTTTGTTGAAATAATTGAGAATTCAAATTTCGATTTGAACGAAGAGCCTCGTCGGAATTTTGAGGAGCGACGCGAGTTTCCTGCTTTGAAGTTGGTTCTTCCAGTTATACATGTCCGGATTTTCCCGACATTGTCTCAGTTACGGCAGGGTTCAGCAATGTTTCCCTGGAGATGCCCACGCTTGGTGTTTCATTCAATATGTCGGAATCCATGTCAGAACCCGAGCCAGATTTCGTGCATGAACTAGAGGAATTGATGTTAGTGATTCGGAAGTAGACAATGAGGATCCACTGTGCGAGTTACCTGATCCCAACGAACCCGACGAGAACAACTACAACGATGCGCCAGATGATACCACTCCACTGGACTCTGCTGCTCAAATGTTGTTTCAGTTCGTCCCATATTTTCAGACGTACCAAATGCCACCTCCTGGTGGTGACGACTATGGTGGTTACGGGGAGTTTTATGATAGAGATAACTGTAACGACCCGTCCCATACCGGGTGTCACTGTAGCATCGGTCCCTACCGGGACCTGTGGGGTTGGGCCCACCAGACTCCGACTGATAGTCTGGCCCCACTGTATCACCATTTAACCTTTCAGCGTGCTTCGTCCTCGCTCACACGCAACCTGGGCAAACTTCCAGGGGGTCACCCATCCCTAGATTGCTTCAAGTCAAGCACGCTTAACTTTGAAGTTCTTTCGGATGGACTCCCGAAAAGGTAGGTCGACCTTGGTGATATGAGTAGTACTATCAATTCTCTTATACGATTCTTAGCCTGACACGCCGATACATTGCCAGTCTGAGGATCCCCTCTCATTCGGGTGTCGGATCGGTTCGTTCATGTACCCCTTCGCCTAGAAGCCTGCCAGGAGCCACTTGTTGTCCGTGCACCTCTCTGGCACCGGCGATCACTCCCCGCCCTCATCGGCCCCGGCGTCTCATGCCCACCAACTTACGCCTGGTTCGTCCCCAAACCAGCACCGTACTGCGAGAGGTTGTGCTCTGATACCACCTGTGGTGACCCTACCTTTCTAAATAGGATTATTGGCAGATTTCTGCAGCGTAAGCCGCGGAAGGCCCGTCTAATTAAAACTTTTTTCTAAAACAACACATACATTACTATAAACATCCATCTATATCGTCACCTCTGTACACGGGCCGAAGCCCCAAAAATATCAAAAGAACAAAAAGTCCTACAGACGCTCCACAGGTCTTCATCCATGTACCGCTCTGCCCTCAAAAGTCCGTGGAGCACCGCCACCAGCCGCCTCAGTCACGACGCGTATCAGCGTCGGACTCAGTACCTACAACACGTAAACACTGAGCGATTACCCAGTAGGTGAATAAAATGCGTGTATGCAAGTGTGTACTCAACCCCAATCCCAATATCTCACAACATGATATAATGCACACTCTTCTTTTTCCCACATTCCTATTTCACACAATACAGGGCCCTAAGTTAGGCTCGACACCTCCGCGCGCAGTAGACTACTGGGAGGCCACCCCCAAGTCTCGCGGCGAGCTACGCCGGTAGTGCACTGATCGATCACGTCAATGTCCTCCTACCAGGTCGTATATCTCCTGCACCAATCAAAAATCCCATCCGGTCGAATGCACCTCGAATCGATCACGTTCGAGTAGACAGATCGATCACGTCTGTCTCCGCTAGGTGCCCAGTGAGCCCAACCTCGACTCCTCTAGAAGTCGCCAATCACAAAATATCTCATTCTACCCCGTACGTCAATGTCTCATATCACTACCGTCACACTACGGTACAACCATCTCTCTCCCTAACGTGATATGCACGTGCCATGCATATACAAGAAATCTCAATCTCATATAAACATGATTTATATTAAACGCATGGAAAACATGTATAACACATAAGTCACGTAAGTCACGTAAATCATCGAATCACATGGAACACATAAATTCACATTTGTGTTTACGTATTGTAGATGGATGATCCACCTACGTGTCCTCCCGCTACAGCCAACTACGAAGTCTGGTGTAGTCCCTATATGTCGATCCTCTGAATATAATAAATATTATTAGTATATGTACTAATTCTCGAACTATACTGATATAAAATAATTATATTTCAATACTAGTCTAAGTTAAGTTAGTATTTAATTGTAATAATATATATACATATATATGTATATACATATAGAGTTCAAATGTGGAGTAGAAATAAGTTTCGATCGAAACTTGTGGTATCTCATCCATAAATCGCCCAATTGATACCCTTTAAAACCTAGTTTCGATCGAAAGTACTTCTATACAATAATCCTATTTGCCCGATCTTATCACGTTCGAAATTCAATTTCACCTAGTTCCAAGTCACATTAGCCCGAATCTTGTATCATGCATGGAGATCATTTTGATCGAGAGTCGTACTACTTGCTTAAAGAATCGCCTGATTTGTGGTACTAAAAACCTAGTTTCGCCGAGGTTTTCTTCCCCATGGGATCGCCCGATTGAAGTACCTTAAGTCGCCCGCTTTATTATTTCGTCCGATTCCTCACGTGTATAAAACTGATTTCGCCCGATTTGGAGGCATTTCGAAATGGAAATCGCCGAGGTCTTCGATTACGTCACCATTTCGCCCGAATTATCAAGCTCTCTCTTAAATCGCCCGATTAATCACATGCCTATAGTAGTTTCGCCGAGCTTTTAGTTACTCTCAAATTGCCCGATCTGTTTATATTCTAAGTTTACTTTTTAACCTAAAATTCGGCGGAAACTCTCATAACTTAAATCGGCCGATTTCTACAATACCGTAAAACCAAATATTCATATTCTATTGAAATCAGCTACAAAACTCATTCCTAACTCCGAATACGATACACCTGAAAAGTATTAAGACCCACCCAACAACTCAATTGTTTCTACAAATGTTCTACATCTAAAACCTTCGATCCCAGCTTACCATATCTATTTTTATAAATCTGAGGTTTATTCTCAACATATGGCTTACGAAACTTCCCAAAAATCCATTCTAATCATATAGTAACTTCACGTTATACCTTACAATAACTTGAATGTACTAATTAAACACCTCTACATGTAAATTCCCATACCTCTCTTTGAAGCTTAGTTCTTGAGATTGGACAGCTCAAACGTGTGTTTCACTTATCTTACTAAGGGTTTCTTATTTAACTTTCCAAGCTTAGAGATATATATCAATACTTTTCGAACTTAGCAATTGATAAGACTAGTTGTTGATCTTTATTTTTCCTAAGCCTTAAGTAACGTATTAACATGGCTCCTTCCTTCAAAGATTTGGGCCTAATACCTATTTAAGTAATTCAACTATGGCCCAAATCTAATTGGCATTATTCTTATAATTTTGGTTAATTCCTATATTAGGTTCCAAAGAAAATAATCAAAAATGACCACAGTTTATATTTCCGTCCCATATTTAAATTTCTTTATCAAACTTCCTAATTGAGGAAATTATTTAATTAATTACATCAAAATCCCGTATTAAATTTGCGGGTATTACATAGAATGACCCGTTCGGGGTAATGCCACTCAACGATATTGAAGAAGATGAGGGGACACCTCGATCGACAAGCGACCAGTAAGCACTGGGGAGGAAGTGCGACAATCTCCGGGAGCGTCATGTCGTACAGATCCCATACAAATTGATGCGCCCACAGGCGATCAATGCACTCGTGGATGGTGCGTTGTTCGAATTTGTCGACGTAGTGTGATCACATAATGCGTTCACCTGTCATATATTTACACAACATTTATAAATGTAACAAGGGAAAAAAACTTACAAACTTTATGAACGACCATACCTCGCAGCATATGGCGGGATCGGTAAGACTCTCCCGTCGACTATTATGAGCTCCATGAAGATACGATGAAGACCACGAACTGGCTGAAATGGCAGGATCCTCACAATGCTCATGCCTAAAACAAATCACATATTTTAAATAAATGTTAAAAATAACTACAAAGTTAATCAAAGTTTCTAAAATTACCTGCAACAGCCGTAGGGGTCCGCCTATATTAAGATTTTTCGGCTCGTATGTCGAACAAAGCTCTCTGTATAGAAATGTCAGGACCGCACTACCCCAACTAAATGTGCCCACCTCATCAATATCCTCCAACAGCTGAAGGCAGGTCAACGATACGGTGCTCGCGTTACAATCGGGGAACATCACCGCACCAAAGAGCAGCATCGCATAACCCCTTGTTGAACACTCAACCTCTTCCTTGTCACTATCATCTGAAATCGGATGGGTCAACAACCAACTCGATAACAACTTCATCGAAACCGATGACCCCTTTAATTTCTCAGCTGGCGGTCTAAAACCTAGCAACTGCTCGCACTCGCCCGTATACTGTGTGACCGTCCTTGTGTGGATCACACCGGAGACACAACTACCATCTACAGGCAAACCCCATAAAATTCCTACGTCCTGTAAAGTAATGGTCGCCTCCCCGATAAAAAAAATGAAACGTATGGGTCTCCTTCCTCCAACACTCTACCAATGTTGTAATCAAATGAGGGTCAACCCTCTGCGCCATACAGTTGTAGACGCTGTATAGACCCATATCGTTCAACTTACCTAATAAGCAACTGTGTAGACATTCGGCGCTTCTCTCGTACCCCACACAACACTCTCTAAGGAACTAATCTTAATAGTCCTATCTATTGCACCCCCATCTAACAATAAATCCCTACTACAGTGATTTGACTGCATCGTCAACACCGAACTATCAAAAGGCCCGCAAGAAAGAACCCAAATCCATTCTACAGTAAAAAAACGAAACCAAACAACAATAAAATAAAAATTGATGTAACAAACGGGCGTATTTCGGATCATCAAATCTATACCTAACCTATTAATAATCGAGCGTAGAGGCGTAGTTGGGATCGTCGCAGGGCGGCGGGTCACGGCGGAGGAGGTCGTCGAGGCGGAGGAGTCGAGGAGGTGGCTGGTCGCGGCGGAGGTGGTCGTCGAGGCGGCGTCAAGGAGTCGGGCAGCAGCAGGTGATGGTGCCGGCGGCGGCGTCGAGCAGAAGATGATGGCGGCGGCGTCGAGGGCGGCGTCGAGCAGAAGGTGATGGCGGCGGCATCGAGGAGGTGAAGGCGGCAGCGGCGAGGGCGTCGAGGAGCGGCGGTGTTGAGGGCGTCGAGGCAGGCGGCGTCGAGCAGAAGGTGATGGAGGCGCGTCGAGGAGGTGAACGCGGCGGCGTCGAGGAGGCAGCGGCGAGGGCGTCGAGTTGCATCGGTGTCGAGGGCGTCGAGCGTAACTCTTCGTCTTCGTCTATGTCGTCATCGTCGCTTAGATCGGGTTATAATAAACCAGATCTAACTCGTAAGAACTTCCGAGTTACAACTCATAATAACTCCATACGACTTGCGCCAACTCACGCGAACGCCAATGAGGCGACGTAGCTCGTATAGAGTTCTTATAAGTTCGATAACTCGTATAATATACATACGAAATGCGTTATTTTATAAATGAATTCGGTGTTATGTTTATATTTTTAATGGTTGAATTTTTTTCAATTATTTAATTAAAAAGCCAATGATTAATGATATGAATTGTCAGTTAATGTTTTTGATCGGGGAGAACTTACATATGATGTGAAGATGACAACCATATATATTAGGGACGATTGGATTTCAGGACCTGTATTTTTAAATCAGGGTCCAGGCCCATGTTAGAGGAAAAATAGTTTAAAGGATCCATTTCAGAATTTAATTTAGAATAAGATTTTTGGATAAAAATACCCTTATAAAAGAGTAGTTATGAAGTGGTATCCAATGCCCGAGTTCTGTTATCAAATTCGAGTATCTTGTTATCAGTTATCACATAACAGGAAGTGTTACTCAGCACAAATATTGTGTTATTACATGGCTAATAGTTATTAAAAGAATAAAATGAGCATTTATTCGAGTAAAAGAAAAATCGAATTAAAAATTCGAATTATTATTTTTTCGAATATTTTTTACTTGAATCAAGTATTCGAATTAAAAAAATTATAATTCAAATTACTCGAATTTTTTTTTACTCAAAAAACCTGTATCACTTCTCTGTTCAACACTACCATTTCATGGGTCTATAAAATATTGTACCACATTTCTGTTCAATATTACCACTCATGGTCTACAGTACACTTCTTCTCTATTCAACAGTACCACTTCATGGTCTATAAATGCTATACCACTTTTCTGTTCAACAGTACCACTTCATGGGTCTACCGTACCACTTCACTGTTCACCAGTATCACTTCACGGGTCTACATTACCACTTCACTGTTCGCCCGTACCACTTCATGGATCCACGGTACCACTTCATGGATCTACAGTACCACTTCTTCATGGTTGCTTTGCTCGTTTGAAGAAGGTGATGGCACTGATTCGTAATTCTTTTTATTTATTATGGGAAAATATGTCTTTTTTCATGGATTAGGTCTTTATTTCCAAATGTAACTTAAATTTAGGTACTTATATCTATATGAAACATAAATAGGGCCTGAAATAAAAAATGGGCATGACATGTAATTACCTCTAAATATTACATAAAAAATCATTTTTCTAAACAAATATAAAAAATTCCAATCATATATTTGTAACATTAACATATAACCTATAAATATCATCTTCAAAATCAGAATAAACATCAAGATTAAAACGTACATATACGAAGTCGCATAAAAACACATGTATTTTATTTACATCATTTATTCGTCCAACATTTTCAGCCCACAAAAACATTCTATTATAACTTCGTTCCTCCAAGGCCGTACAAGAATCCCATAAGGCCGGATTGGTGTGAAGATATGATGCTGGAAAACGAGAGCATTCATAAGAAGTATCACGGTGTTGATACTTTCTTTGAGATAATACTAGAAGACTTAAATTTGCGCTTTGTTGGAACGTAAAAGAGAGCGCATTTCAATTTGTAAGTTGTTGTAGTTAAGAATTACATTATGGTATAGAACACAATTTATATTTGATAGTTACTTATATTGAATAGAATACTTCCTTTTATGTACTATAATTGCAACATTATTTCTAATCAGACATTTAGTACTGTCAAAAGGGCCCGCCCGCCCTACCCCGTCAAAGTGGTGGGACGGGCTCTCTAGGCCCGCCCAGTATCATAAAATATTTTTTTATTAAAATTAATATATAAATGAATTATATAGGTTTGTTTATATTCTTGAGATCCAATTTTTAATTTAATCTAAGTTTAATAATATAAATAAAATTTTATTAAAGAATTGAATTGAATTTGATTAAGAGTGATTTGATAATTAGATATTTTATTTTAATGTGATTTTCTTTTTCTTTTTGATTTTTTTCCTTTTGATTTTTTTTTTTTATTTCTGGCGGGCTAGCCCGCCAGGCCCGGGCCCGATCAAAGGGCGAGACGGGCCTCCTTTTTTCCGGCCCGCCAGAGAAGGTGGGCTTACCCTGCTCGCCCCGCCGGACCGGCCCGTTTCACAGCTCTAACTACATTGTTTCATGTTGATTATTTTGTGTTCTAACACACACGCTAGACCATTCTTGAGTAAAAACGACATCTTGCCCTATGCTTGCGAATGATTAATTTTATATACGTAGACAAGACGAGGCAATAATTGAATAATAGAAAGGCACAATAAAAAAAAGATTAAATAAATAGTCCTTTCTTCTCCATTGTCTCTCTGTCGTCCGATCTTGTATTGTCTCTCCTTCAGATTTCTCCATTTCATCGCCCAATCATCTCTTTTCCTTCCCTTCACGCGCGCCAATTACAAAATCAAGGTAAGCTATGGACTTCTCCACTTGTCTCTATTAAAAACCCACAAAACTTGCTGCTTGGTTTCTGTTTTTCTTTTTGCATACCTTTTGCTAATAATCGGTGTTTATGATACGTGAAAATCACTTCGAAAGATCTCTGTTCTAGTTTTAAGTTGATTATCTTTCGTACAGAATCGCAGCTGTTGTAATTCGATTTTGCCGATTGAGGAATCGTTCTAGTTGATGAAAATTTTTACCGCAGGGATGACGCTAGTTGTTCTGTGTTATTGCAGCTGTGTCGCTGATCATCAAAGTCGTCGATGATAGGATTAGAGTTAGCTTTTTGGTTTTTGAAAATTCTGTTAAATGTCTTGTTTCTGGAGTTAGGGTTTTGTGACAAATCGATGGCGGACAGTCCTAACGGCCACGACGGTGGGGATCAGAGTCCACCTACCAGCGTTCGCGAGCAAGATCGGTTCTTACCAATTGCAAATATTGGTCGGATAATGAAGAAGGCTTTGCCGGCAAATGGAAAGATTGCCAAGGATGCTAAGGACACTGTTCAGGAGTGTGTTTCCGAGTTCATTAGCTTCATAACCAGCGAGTATGCAAAAATTCTCAACTTGCTTTTCTGATTGTAATACTTATTAAATTCGAAGCTAAGTTGCTCTGTGTTTGCTTTCTTCTGTCCCATATAAATACCATTTAAATTTGTTCAGTTGGCTTGTCGTCTTCTCGCTGATTGATTCACACGCGTCCTCTGCTCACGCTTTGAGTATTTAAACTTATCTTTGGTTTTTTTTTTTGTGTATGTTCAGAACACGTCGTTCTGTCAAATCTGATCCTTTCGCATGTCGCATTTGGGTGTTTCTTTTGCTGTGGATGTTTATGCTTCCGGGATGTGTGGAATATTGCTTTAAGTTGATCTAATGTGCAAGATTTTTTACTTTTGTTCCATTATATTTTACCATTATTCTGTTTGTTATGACTTGCTGCCATACTGACGATTATGTGCTCTTCTGAAGTTTCTATCACCGCATGCTTGATGAAAGTGAAAATGGAATGTTTGGTTATACTAGGAAATCATGTGCGTTCATGTTTTAATGTGTCTTTTGTTAATCTTCATCATATTTAATAAGGATCTAATCCTGTTGTCAGTGTGAAAGGTTTG